>MU182066.1:598233-628121 GCA_016904865.1 Pissodes strobi
TTCTATATATTTTTTTCATAATCAAATGCCCTATTTTTTCTTATAACAATGAACCATTGCCATTTACCGAATTCATCTGTTTTCATTTTGGTTATTAAATTTCCTGAACTTCTCTTAAGAAACAACGTTCCAGAGAGGGTAAGGCCTCAAAGTACTCGAAGTAGTAAGTATTCAATTTTTTTTGTTAGTTGCGCTCAATAATTGGTACGTACTGCCTTTAATTATTTTACTTTTATTGTTATCGCTCATTACTGACTTTCATAATTTAAATTAATGCTTGGTTGTTTATTTGACATATTTTTCAATTGTTAATATTGACTAGATTCTGGCATTCAAATCAACCTAATTTTGAAATTATTTTTAAAATCTTCTGTTGTCGTGTGAAGCCAAATCTCTACGAATTCCAGTTACATACATCTTGGGGATTTTCTTTTTTTTCATCCGTTCAAAAAAAAAAAGTGGCGCCATTATATAATCCCTAATCTCCGACATTGAGCTAGGGCATAATTTGTTCGCTTCCGCAACAGTCCGTAAAGATTTGAGCATCCTTTTGTGATCAATTTTAAATCTCATTTTTTATTTTATTCACTGTCAGTTTCTCTAATTCTGGGGTGAAGGTTTTGCGCCTTTTAGAAAAATTAGAAGACTAGAAAAAGCGTTACACATGGAGAAAGATTTCACCAAAACCTGGCATCAAAGAGAAAAGCTATATAGGAAAATGGAGCTCAAATATGCAGGCCGAATTTTGTTGAAGTATAATTTGATTATAAACGATGTAAGTGTTTAGATAATTTTAATTTAAAACGTATATACCTCTTGTTCTTAGTTTTACTGTTAATAAAGTGTATTATAAGATTCTAAATGTGTACAGTAAATTGGATATAAGTCTTTCAAATGTCAAAATATCTCCACCCCCTCAACATTGGAAGTTGATGTCGAAATTCTGAGCAAAATACATAAAAACTAGCCAAGGAGGAAAGAATGTTTCGAGATGATGAACAGTGAATTGGTCCACAAATTCGGTAAAATGCCTAACTCTGGTTCAAATATTCATTGCCACAAATTTTTGCAATACCAGCTTTCTTCTCATGAACCGACCACCAAAATAATAAAATTACTTTTAAAAAATTCATCGAGTAAACCATGTCGAAGCTGGCAAATCAGATGTTTTTTAGAAATATACCTAAAATATCAGTCAATTTGTATGTACAGGGTGGCCCGTTTAAGAGGGGCCTATACCTTATCTCGAAAACTACGGGGGGTGGAAAAAAAATTTAAATACAAAAGTTATTCCTAATAAAATGATCTTAATTTTTTTTGTATTGTTTTAATCGTCACTTTTTTATATACAGGATGGTAAAAGAAAGTTACACTTTTTTAAATGAAACACCCCATATTTTATTATATTTTTGGATTCTACTTAAAATTCTAAGCATATTTGATGTATGATGTTATACCTCTAGAGTTAGTAGTTTCACAGCTATAAACAGTTGAAAATCGGTACTTTGTCTACTTTTCACCTTGGTAGCAGGAAGATCATTAAAGATGGAGTAAAATGAATTCCACATTCCTATCTTAACTTTCCAAGAGCTATCTGATGGTGCTAATTGATGGTACCTACAGAGGTACAAGATTTGGTACCCATGGTACCACCTGCCAATTAGTACCCTCAAATAGCTCTTGAAAAGTTAAGATAGGAATGTGAAATTAATTTTACTCCATCTCTAATGGTCTTCTTGCTACCAAGGTGAAAAGTAGTCAAAGTACCGATTTTCAACTGTTGATATCTGTGAAACTACTAACTCTAGAGGTATAACATCATACATCAAATATGCTTAGAATTTTAAGTAGAATCCAAAAATGTAGTAAAATATAGGGTGTTTCGTTTAAAAAAGTGTAACTTTCTTTGACCATCCTGTATATAAAAAAGTGACGATTAAAACAATACAAAAAAAAATAAAGATCATTTTACTAGGAACAACTTTTGTATTTAAATTTCTTTTCCAACCCCCGTAGTTTTCGAGATAAGGTATAGGCCCCTCTTAAACGGGCCACCCTGTACATTTTCTCAAATATGAATACACAAATTAAACTCTGAATTGCTCTGAATTTTTTCATGTGTAATTTATTAAAATTCAAGTGATATGACATTTTCAGGAAGAATGAAGACAGAAATAAACATTCGCAATATTTACGGGAGAGCAATATTTCCATTACGACTGTGCAGGGTCCTTTAATGCGCTGCCTGATTTTTCTTTAATAAGACGAGGAAATAAGAAAGATGTAAACGAATTTTAACTCTGATGAAGGTTACTACACACTTTTCCTTCAAATTAAGGTTATCCGCGAATTATTACTGAATCGTAAATTTCTTGTTTATTATAATTTGTTTTTCCCTGATTGCTAAAATGAGGAACTTATTAGCTTGGTAATCACTTCTTATTGAAGTGTACAAGTTTCGATATTACGCACGCTTGGTGTAGTAAATAATTTTCGTTTCATTCTCGATTGGCAATACTCTGGGGAAATTTAATGCGTATCTGATTAAAGTAACGTGGAAGAGACAACTTCTCAATGTTACTTATTATCTTTAATAAATGAGGGCTATATTCGGTCAATACTGGAATTACGCAATATGTGGAGAGATATGATTTTTGCTCAGAAGCGAAATAATTAATATCAAACAAAATCATTTCCAGATTGAAAAATTTGGTTACTTTTCAAGTGATCTAAATTTTCATGAAGTAGTTTCAAACATTTCACATGCAATGATATATTGCTTTACTTTCATATTGTAAGTATTTCTAGTTGATGCAACAATATGTTCTATATGCGCACTTTCATTCACTTATTGTTCTTTCACTCAACTTCGCGATTTTTTTACTTAATAATTAGTAATATTTTCTAAAGTCTTATAACATTTAAAACATTTTTTTTGGCCTATCTTGAATACAGTAGTCGTTAACCTTTTTTTTATTCGATAATTCAAATCAATTAGCTTCACAAATCTATCTTGATGAATATTTGTACTCTTCCTTCGTCCTTTACCCCCAAAGGACATCACTCACTTTTAATGAGTTTTCTGTGATCAATTGATTTTCCTGAAATTTTAGTATGTTTTTTAACTTGAAATTGTAAGTACTTTTTATCATAGTGTATACAGAATATTAGGTTCAAACTTTGTATGTCAAGCCGAATTATTTATAAATACTACAACAAAGCTTTATCATCCACAATTGCGAAACAGATTTAGTTTTGATCATCTCCTCATGATACAGTTAGCGAAACGCGCGATGAGTGCAAAAATTAAATTATGTTTCGGTATTGTGGATAAACTCAGTTGTAGTGAATTTTGCCGAAGCCTTATCAAATCAATACTGTACGAAATATATTTGATGTTATGTTAGATTTAGAGTAGTAAGTCCCCATTTACAGGACTCTATTGTAAAAAATGATGTTGACCCATTGTTGCCTCTGGATCAACCTCACCCTGTTTTATCTATAGAGATTAGGGTTTGTCATAAGTTTGGAGAGTGTCAACAAATAAAAGACAAAAAAAAAATTATTTTAAAAAGCTAACTTTGAGCAAATGTAATTGTTATTTAAAACCACAAATTGGAAAAACCTCCATTGCTGCAGTGGTGTTAATGAATCTGTAACAACATTATATCAAATTGTTAATATCATTTTTGTGAAGTGTGTTCCAATGACAAACCGAATTAGTAGGATATTTCCTGTACGGTATAACGGTGAAATCATTAAAATGATAAAAGCTAAAGAAAAACTGTTAACTAGAGTTAAGAGAACAAATGTCAGTTTTTGGAGGAATAAATACAAGGAATTGAGACATAAAATTAAATTAAAAATTAAAAAAGCCTATGCAGATTACATGAGTAATGTGGAACTAAGTTTATACAGAGATACTAAGTATTTCTGGTCCTATATTCGTAATCAAAAGAACAATACATCAGAAAGTTTGTACCTTCTGTACTTCCGTTCTTTTTCACCTGCCGACCCATCCATAGCGCGTCTATGGATGGGTCGGCAGGTGAAAAAGAACGGAAGTACAGAAGGTACAAACTTTCTGGTGTATTGGTCTAGGTTCACCTGACACACACAGGTCAAGTGGTAGCCAACAATTACTATAGTATAGTACCGTCTATCTCCGATAAACCTAGCAAGTTACAGGATATATGGCGCCGGCTACAACACACTATCAGTTCAAAAGGACAATGTTGATATACCAGCAAAAGTTACTTATAATGGCAATACTGTATCTGGAACAAAGAACATTGCAAATGTGTTTGCTGAATATTTTAGTTCCGTTTCTATTAGATAGATCAATTGGGTCAGATTGGCCTGGCTATATTATTAAGGGATGGGGTGATTTATTGGTCAAACCACTTCTCGATATTTTTAACATTAGTCTGAAATCTTCATCTTACCCAACACATTGGCAAACGAGCAAGGTAATTCCATTATTTAAAAATGGGGCTAAACATAAGGTGATAAATTATCGACCTGTTACTATTTTAAAATAGCAATATTTGGTAGACTATATGATGATGTTAAATACAATATATCCAAATGCCAACATGGTTTTCTATCAAATAAATCTACATTGAGCAATTTAATCACATTTTGTCAGTTTATCCATATTGCAATTAATAATAAAAAACAGGTTGATGTAATATATACCGATATGAAGAAAGCATTTGACACGGTAAAACATAGTCATATAATAGAATCTCTCTATTCGAACAATGTTTCCAATAACTTAATCGAATTGACTACCTCTTATTTGACAAATAGACATCAATATGTTGAAATTAAGGGTGCTAGGTAGGGTTGCCAACCGTCCCGATTTTCGCGGGACGTCCCGATTTTTGGAAACATTTTATTACGTCCCGCCAAGACCTATGGCGGGACGCCAAATGTCCCGATTTTCAATCGAGACTCAAATTTACCCGCAAAAACGACAAACAGATACAAGATACACCCGTTTTATATTCACTCCTTATATAAAAGGAAACATGAGGTATATTAAAAGTGAGTTTCAAATAAAAGTTAATTTTACACAGACTTGTAGCGCAGCTTATTCAATAACCAGCTATTCATCTCTATCGAAATCGGAAAGTTGGAGTGTCGGGCACTGCGCATCCTGACAGTGCCCTTAGCGGTTTAGTTTCACGGTCTCGTGATTTTTCAGGCCATGTAATGACAGGAAGCGAACTGAATTTAAAATGAATATTCCCTTCAAAATACACGACAAATTCCCCCGAAGCTGCGGCTATTGCCCTAAAAAGACCGGAAATTTCGGATTTTTACACACTTTTGCCATTTAAAATCGTTTTCAAAAGGATTTTAGACGATAAAACATCGTATTTTAAATTAAACGAATTGTAAAAAGTATTATTCAGATGCCCAGATGTTTAGAATAGTATATTATATACCTAGGTTGAGAAGTAAGCCATTATTTACCGAGCACTTTTATATCCTGAGGCGCGTAGCGCCGAAGGATATAATGTGCGAGGTTAATAATGGCCTTCTCAACCGAGGTATATATAGAATTTTTTTTACTACTAACACTGATATATTACCATATTTGATTCGATTTGATTTTTATATTAGTCATTTTCTACTTATTTTTCAAATAGTTCGAAATATCAAGTAGCCTGGAAGTTCAGTTGTCTAACTGACAGATATCGTAACAAGAAGCGTTTTTTCGCGAGCTAACTACAATTAACCACGGCATACTACAGGATACTACCTTGTTTTCACGAGGATGAATTTAATTGTGGTAAGTGAGGGGAAGTTTCGTGACGTCACTATTACATCATCATTTTTCAACTACGGCTTACTACAACTTACATACGTGACGAGGTGTGGTACTCATTAGAGTTCTGTTGCTTCGGCCGCGCTGGCAACACGTTTACCAATCCGCACTGCGAACACACTAAAAAAGTGAAGTGAGGTAAAATACGCTAACGATACACAAAGCAGCACTATACTTTTCAGTGTAGTGTATGCGACCAAAAATCGTTTAACGTTGGCTCACGCTGGCGTATAAAATCGTTTGACGTTAGCGCAACAAGCGCAACACAGAGTGACGGCACGATCGTACTTAGAGTGCATGTATCTCGTCACTTTGTGAACATACTACAGCAGAACTAACCCACCACAACAAGACGAAGGAAGCAGAAAATTCAGGCGGCAGGGAAGCCTGCACAGCGAAAATTCCGCCGGAAGAGGCGATGACCGGAGCGGTGAGGAAAGAACGAGATAAATCACCAGTCACAAAAGTTCACACAAGTAAGTTGAAACACACTTCAAACACAATAACACAACATAAAACACACATTAAAATGGAGTCGTCTCTAATTAAAAAGCTTGAGGCGGAAAACCTTGAGCTCAGGAAAACTATCCTAAAATTAAGAGCAGATTCAGATAAAAGTCACAAACTAATTCATGAGCAGAGTGCTCAAATTGCACAACTTTTGGCAAAACTAAATGAACTTTCTACAGAGATGAAAAACATGTCGACCCATTTTAATGTGCCGCAAATCACAGACACAGACACACCCACTCAACAAAACATTACACAGAACATAGTGCCCCCCCCCCCCGCAGTTGAAACCAAGGAGGACGAAGAGATGGAAGTCTCTTCTGACTCTGAGAATCCTTCCAAAATGCCTAATTCAGAGGAATTCCCACCTCTGCAAAAATCCAAGAGGGACACCATCCCTCCCAATAATTTCCCAGCCACAGTCAAACCCATATTAGCTGCTTCGATGAAGAAGCACGCAGAGGCCAGTACTT
The DNA here is from genome assembly GCA_016904865.1 of Pissodes strobi. Taxonomy (NCBI): domain Eukaryota; kingdom Metazoa; phylum Arthropoda; class Insecta; order Coleoptera; family Curculionidae; genus Pissodes; species Pissodes strobi. The sequence goes on from MU182066.1 coordinate 605,053, forward strand.
CGGCCCAAACTCAACCACAAAACAAAGCCCACCAACCCACCCCAAGTGCCCAATCAGCCCCCAAAAAATCAGATGTGGTGCCTATCATCATCAGATGCCCAGAGCACTGGAAAATAATATTCCAAGACTTGACAATTCTGAAACTTGGTTTTGGAAATGTCAAAAAATCCAAACTTGGCATTCAATTAACCCCAAATACTCCTGGAGACCATAGAGGCATCACTAGATACTTACAGGGTAAAAAGTACCCCTATCATTCCTCCTTCCTCCCGGAAGATAGGCTCCTCAACGTCATCATCAAAGGCCTTGATAATAAAATGAATATTGAGGATATCAAAAACGACATAGAGGACAGGGGCTATTCCCCCAAGGAAATTTACTGGCTGAAGGTCGGTAGGAGATGCAGTTTCTTACCAACTCAGTCAAAGTACTTCTTCCTCAGTCCGACATCAAAATTTTGGAAGAAGACAGAATCAATTACATGCCAGTAAGTGTAGAGCTTCAGAGAGGAAGCACGAACAAAATACACACTCAATGTCACAAGTGCCAGCAGTTTGGACACACCATTTCAAACTGCTACGCCAAACCTGTGTGCCATAGGTGCGCAGGTCCGCACTTTTACAAAGAGTGCACCAAAACAACTGATACCCCAGCAAAGTGTTGCAACTGCGGGGGGGAACACCCCGCAAACTACTCAATGTGCTCCAAAAACCCTAACTACAAGAAACCTCTGCCACAAACACGGCCTGTGAACACAAACATATCATTCGCACAAGTCACAAAACCACAACAACAACAACAACAACAACAACAACAACAACAACAACAACAATAACAAGCTCCAAAACCTACACAAACAACACTCACAAACAAAAACACAAACACAAACTCCCAAGCGAGTGCAATGCCGCAAGCAAACGGATTAATTGCTCTTCTAACTATGTCTGAACAAGACATAGTAGCAAAACTGAATAAAATTTCAGATATAATTAATAAAAATTCAACATTGAGATTATTTGCTAATTTCAATGGCTAATAAACCTAAGCACCTATTTTTAGTCAGTTGGAACGCGAACTCTCTTTACTCCAAAAGACACGAGTTTGCTGACTACCTGACTGAAAATAACATAGACATTGCACTCGTACAGGAAACATTCTTACGCCCACAAACAAGATTACACATCAAAAACTACACAATCTATAGAAATGACAGGGCGCAGCGTATGGGGGGCGGCACTGCCATTTTTGTAAAAAACAACATTACACATGACGCAATACAACCACCACAGTCAGACATACTGGAGGTGACAAGCATCAAAGTCAGTCTAACTGACGGAGACATTGTCATTCATTCAGTATACAAACCACCACAACATAACTTACCACTAGACGAAACCACAAAACTCTTCAACTACACACTGCCAGTTCTTGCAGCAGGAGACTTTAACTGCAAACATAGATCTTGGGGATGCAGGGCCACTAATACAGGTGGCACTGCATTACTAAGAGCTTCGCAAGAACTGCACTTCACAGTACATGCACCACTCGAACCCACACACTTCCATCACGAACGCTCAGATATACTAGACATAGTACTTACTCAAAACATCGCACACAACGTTGTGATTGACAATTTGGAGGATTTATCCTCATCAGATCATTCTCGGATTGCCATCACAATAAACAACATACACGAACACAAACAAGCAAATATACAACAATTCATACACTGGAACATATTCAAAGAACACTTAACACAAAACATGCACAACTTACCATACATCGCCTCCAAAGAGGAACTAGACAACGAAGTTGCTAAATTCACTGAGGAGATACAAGCAGCCATAAACGCAGCCACAAAAACAGTACACACAAATCAAAACAACCCATACTCGCTTCCACAAAACATAAAAGACAACATAAGGCTCCGAAACAGGCTAAAACGACGAGCCAAACTAACAAACAATCGACACTTAAACACACAAGCAAACAGACTCACGAATACAATCAAAACAGACATAAAAACTCACAAAAACAACTCATGGACAGAATACATCACTACAGTCAACCCACAAAACAACTCTCTATGGAAAATAGCCAAATCGATGCAAGGTCGCAACAAAGTGACATATCCTAACATCCATGGACTGAGAGGAATGGTGTATTCCAGCGAAGAGAAGGCCGAGGCTTTCGCAGACTCGCTGGAATCGCAATTCACCTTAGGCGATGGGGCCCAGGATATAGATCACGAGGCAACCATAGAGAGAAACTACAGAGAAATACTAACTTACGAAAACGAACACCAAGACGACGAAACACGACCAACTAACACCGCAGAAATTGCGCAAATTATTGCGCAATTAAACCCGAAAAAAGCACCCGGCTACGACAACATACCAAACAGAGCACTAAAAAACTTACCAGAAACAGCCGTACTCAAATTCACTTACATCATAAACACAGTACTATCACTAAAACACTTTCCAAAATCTTGGAAAAAAGCAAAAATAATACTAATCCCTAAACCTCACAAAAATTTGATCTTTCCTCAAAACTGGCGACCTATCAGCTTGCTCTCATCGCTGAGCAAGCTGACGGAGAAGGTTATGTTGGAGAGATTAAACTCACACATATCACAAAACAATCTGATCCCAGACGAACAGTTTGGGTTCAGAAAACAACACAACACCGAGCTCCAACTTGCCAGGCTTGTTGAGGAGGCGACTAGAGGACTGCAAAGACGGGCATCGACCGGAGTTGTAGTCCTTGACGTCGAAAAAGCCTTTGACAAAGTGTGGCATGAAGGACTCATACACAAACTAGACAGACTACACAATCTTCCACCACCACTAACTCAACTCATAGCCTCATTCCTCAAACACCGATCCTTCACTACACAAATAAACACAGCACTATCCACCACAAGGCGCATAGAGGCAGGAGTCCCCCAAGGCTCTCCTCTGTCGCCTACTCTATACACATTATACACAACAGACATACCTAGACACCCAAACACTAAACTCTCCATATACGCAGACGACACATGCATATTCTCAATAAACAACAATCACACAAGACTCAAAAATCACATACAGCAACACTTAGACTCCATATACGAATGGGCAGAAACTTGGAATATTAAAATTAATGAAGAAAAAACACAGGCCTTGCTCATAACAACTAAACGTAATAAACTTATTCCAAATTTAAATCTCGAAAACTCAGTAATAAGATGGTCAAACTCTCTCAAATATCTAGGGGTAACCCTAGATAGTTAACTCACTTTTCAAAAGCACATACAAGCAAAAGTAAACGAAGGCATTGCAGCCAAACAAGCTTTCTATCCATTAATTAACAGAAATAGTAAAATGTCACTAAAGAACAAACTAATGCTCTATAATCAGATAATAAAGCCCAAAATTCTATATGGAGCCATAGTATACACACATGCATGCAAAACAAACAAGAAAAAACTTCAAACATTCCAAAACAAAACACTCAGACAAATTGTGAACGCACCTTGGCACGTTCGCAATGCAGACATTCACAACGACCTCAAAGTAGACACAATAAACACATATCTGGCAGGCAAACACACAATATTCTTAGAACAAGTTCGCAACCACACAAACCCAATCATAAGAACACTATTCAGTAGAGTCGCACATCCAAACAGAACAGTACATAAAAGCTTACTACTCCCACCAGAGCACTAAATCACATACACAATACACAAAGAAAAAATGAAAAAACCCAAAAAAAATAAAATCAATATCATTCTATCTTCAAAATTTTAAATTTCCAAAAACTTTAAAAAATTTTCAAAACTCAAAATTTTCAAAATTTCTAAAAGGTTCGTTCTTTTCGAAAAATCAAAATCTCAAACTCTAAAAATTTTCAAAATTTTAAATCAAATTTTTTCAAAAATTTCTCAAAAAATCTAAATCACATAAATCACTAACAAAACTAGAATGATTCAATAACAGCTGGGGACGAGAGCATCGCTGATGCCCTAGGCCGGGTTCCCGCCTAAAAACGGGGGTGTACAGGCATTAAGGGACTGCACGGGGTAGCTCGCCGTATGGGCTCCATGCGTAGAAGTAGAGTCAGGGGGTAACACCCTGCGTATCACGTGCAGTTCTTTCCTGGGGTGATCGTTTTGGACTTGCGGAGAAATCTGCATAATCCAAAGCGATCAGCCTCGCCTAGGTGTCTACAGTTATTCTCTTGTCTGCTCAAAATCGCAAAACAAACAACACTCGCTCCTTCACTAACCGGCACCAAGGACCCAACACCTACGAAGACATATCCAATGACATCCCAGGAACCAAGTCTACACATGATCAATAACGAAACATCACATGGACCAAGACAGTGCGAGAGTGCTTAGCGCACTAGCACGATTAGAAAATCACAATAAGGAAGGAGGTGTGGTACTCGAGGTTTGATGGAGTCATGGCGGATTAATTTTGAAACGTTAAACATGTGAAATGCTTGTTTTTTTCATTCTGAACAAGTTTGTAAATTATACGTTCATGAAATTCTTCTATAGAAGCCTCATACGCATCGGAATTCCTACACAAATGTGCCCCAAATGGGATTTTGGGCAGCATAAAGTATCCTGAACATATTCATCGAAAAAATACCATTAGTTTGCTTATCTCCAGAGGCCACCATTCTGTCATTAAAAATATGAGTAAACGTTCTGCACTGATCAAACTGATCATTTTCAAATAAATATGCAAAATATCTATATTCTTTTCTAGCAATGCAAGATCTAACTACGGTATTTTGGCGAAGATAGAAGCAGACAGTACAATTTGTGGTGGGGTGCCCGCTTGGCACTTACTTCAGTATTACTTGTAGTTAACCGTGGTTACTCGCCAAAAAACGCTAATAATCTCCTGACAGCTCCATACATACAAAGTACCTTCTTTCCATCAAAAATTTTGACAAAATCGCATTATTAATAAGAATATTATGGGGAGTCATGAAAAGTGAGTCATACTGTATATATTTTTTTTACTAATAGCACTGATACAATCCTTATCATTATTTGAATTGATTAGATTTTGAAATTAATCATTTCCTACTCATTTTTCAAATAATCCGAAATGACAACTAGTTGTCAAACTAACAAGTTTGACATTTTGACATTTTCCGTTTGCGTTTCATTATTGACCTAGGTTTTTTTTTAATATTATTATTTACCTAGGGTGAGAAATGTTACTTCTCATTTGAGGAATGGAGTAAATAATGGTGATTTATCATGTTAGTAGTAAAAAAAAATATTAACTCATGGCCCTCTTCTAAAATTTTCACTTGACTTTCCCAAATCAAAGGATGCCGCCGCAAGATGAGTAGCTGGTTATTGAATAAGCTGTGCTTGTAGATAATTTTACAAGCACGCGATTAGCAATAAATCAAAGGTGACTTCGGCAAAAAGCCAAAAAAATGCTGCTTTAAAATAACGCAATAGAATATATCTTTTAGTTGTTAGTTCTTAGTTATTACAAGACAAAATGTTATTTTTTACATTGCATAGGAATAAATTTCCTTTGTAATATGTTATCTACACAGAGTTAGAATTTACAAGAAGTAGCATTTTAGTTGTTTCTTAATGATATGATTGTTATGCTTTCATGTTACATATGTAGGTACATACTAGGTAGGATATTCTATTCTATGTTCGGTTATTTTATTTTCTTTACAATGTCCTATTGTGCCTAAAAATGTTTTTCTTTTAAGTTCGACTAAAATTCTTGACTATATTCTATATTCTCATTAAAAAATCCTCTCTGGATTCAAAACTGATGTTGTGCACAGCAAACTTTCAATTCTTTACTTTAGGTCCCGATTTTATTAGGATTTTCCCGATTTTTTATGTGCAACATCCCGATTTATGAAATCTTGGAGTTGCAACCCTAGTGCTAGGTCTGATATTTATTTAAGTACCTCCGGTGTTCCTCAAGATCCAACCTGGGTCCATTGTTATTTCTCATTGCAATTAATGGCATGTGTTCTGTCACAGGTAAATCAGAATCATTACTCTTTGCTGATGACTTTAAAATATATATGGAAATATCTTCCTTATAGGATTGTGTTTGTTTGCAGACCAACTTAAATAATGTTGTAAATTGGTGTAGCGAACATGCATTTAAGTTTAACAATAAAAAATGTTCTGCTATGTCTTTTATTCTTAATAAAAATAAAATTGAATTTACTTATAAGATTAATGGTTCAGTGCTAACAGGTTCTAAAAGTGGGAAAGACTTGGGTGTTATAGTGTTATAGTGTGAGAGTCTGGTGTTAACAGGGTTGGAGTATGGAAGCATAGTATGGTCTCCCTATTTTGAAGTTTGGATTACGACTGTAGAACGAGTACAGCGTAAGTTCCTTAAATATATGTTTTTAAAGAATGTTGGTTATTATCCCAAGCAGGGATATGACCATAATATACTGTTACAGGGATTTAAGAGATTATCATTTGAGAACCGCAGTATTAAAATTGGCTGGTGTATCTCTATAAAATTTTGACAAATAAAGTTAATTCACCCGAAGTTCTGGCAATGCTTCCATTCTACATCAACGTTGGTAATACAAGACAAAAGAAATCCTTTCAACTAGATTTTCCTAGAACAAATGTTTATAAAAGTTCGTCTATCTATAAAATGTGTAGTTACTTTAATGAGTTTGCTAGTGACTTGGACTTGGCCATGATTAATCTGAAGGATTTTACAAAACTCATGGAAGAAAGACTGTACGACTCCCAGACGCAGACCTGAGTGATAGTTTGTATACTGACTAATTAATTGTTAATCTTTCTAATCTTAGTGTGGTATCTGTAATTGGCATTTTGCTGTTGATACTCGTGAATAAATAAATACATAAATAAATATAGGTTAAGATTAATAAACAGATGTCTCTCAAAAAGTTGCAGAGCATTTCTGAATACTCTTAATTTAAGTAACTTCGATGGTCCTAACAATTATTTTTATGAAATATAATATACTTGGTATATACTATTATCACATAACAGCATACAACGTCCATATAAATTCATATAAGTTTAAAGATATTCTATTCGATAACTCAATTGATGTCCTTCTAAAACGCCGCTTTTTCGGATGCTGCCTTTAATCAGTTGTTATCTCGTACCAAGCCAATGCGAATAGAAATGACTGCATGGCCGAGCCAGCAGTTGCGGGGGCGAGGGGGCGCATCGGCGAGAGGAAAACTCGTTTCTCGAGTAGCAATGTACTTGGACTGGCTAGAATATTAATAAACTGTATTATTATGTTCCATTTTATGAAATTAAATATTATATGTAATCATAAGCCGCTACTGCTTATATGAAATATCAAGTTTCATGCCCTTAGTATAATGGGTTAGATGTTAGCTATTTCATTTGACAAGTTACTAACCTAATTTTACCTGTGTTTAAGAAGCCGCATACTTTAATTCACTAAAACGACTGGTACATCCAATTAAGTATTAACCTTGAACGACTATTGTGGGGTCAAATTCGAGCACATCACTTAAACCTTAGGGAATTTCTGGTACATGGTATTGCCCATGACGTTGCCGTCCTATGTATTATCCCGCCTATATACGTAGTTTAGCATGCCATTTAGTAGTATAGATTCCGTCAGACTGATCGCATGTAATTTGCATTTGGGGTCTGATTGACCACGATAGTAGTTGCGTTATTTTTATTTTAGTAATTATGTCAGAATTGCTGATAATATTCTAAGAATTGGCGGTACTATGATCATGACGAAAACAACTTATCAATTGTCGAAGTTGGCCCAGCAAAATACTTATACAACTTATTCTTATGAACGCAACAAGTACAAATGGACTAAAAACTCTCCAGCACCATGAAAAGTTCGTGCACTTTTACGGTTTTCGTGGACCTGCCTTTCAATCAAAACCATCCAGTCCACTTGAATCCTGATCTCTTCTAATAACCCCCGATATGTTAGCTACCATTATAGAGTATACAAATGAGTAGATTACCAATCTAAGTGTAAATTATGGAGATAAATGCACTTTTGTTGATCATATAAGCGAACCTGAACTCAATGCCTTTTTGGGTCTTATATACAGTTTTGGTTTATTTAAACCTAATCACGAGAATGTAGATTCATTATTTTCAACAGGTTGCCTGTAGGCCAATTTTCCGGGCAAAAGAACGGTTCTTGTTTCTTCTAACAGCAATTAGCAATCATGTAGTAAGAGAACAAAAATGACAGTAGTGACAGACTTGCATCAGTGTCCTTTTTATTTAACAGTTTTAGATCTAACGGCATAGAAAACTACACCTGTTCGGGATACGTTACAATCGATGAGATGATGGTTGAGTTTAGGGACAGATACACTTTTAGAATGTATATGAAAGCCAAGTACGGCATCAAAATCATGTGTTTATGCGATTCCAAGACACACTGTTTGGTGAATGCTTTCGTTTCTAAAGGTCAAACCAATGAGCCAAATCATCTGAAGCTATCCCTACATACCAGATCTGTACTTAGGTTAGTGGAACCAATTGCTATTAGTAACTGCAATGTTACTGATGATAACTGATTCACCCCAATAGAGCTGGTTTGTGTACTAAAAAACTCAGACTTACGTCTGAGGGTACCATGCATAAAAATAATAGGGAAGTTCCTCCACAGTTCCAAATAAATAAAAGGTACGAAGTAGATAAGTGTCTATTTGGTTTCACCCGAGAAAACAAAATCGTTTCTAAGAAAAATCAAAATTTAATCATATTGTCATATCACGACACTTCTGTTGACCACGAAAAAACCTGAGATAATAGTATTTTATAATGCGACAAAAATGTGCCCTTTGTCGTTTAAGTGGAAGAAGCCGTCGATGGCCTTTAGTAATTTGGTACGGCATAAAGGATATTGCAATAATAAATAGTCAAATTATTTTCAACGCTGCTAATTCTGGAATTAAAAAAAAAACGCTCGGATTTCATCAAAGAGCTCGGAATGAGTATTCTCAATGATCATTTCAAAACAAACGCTCAATTTGTCCAGAGAGCTTCATACAATAACCTCCAAAGCATTAGGAACTGAGACGACTCATGAAGATCAACCAAGACAAGAAGGTCCTGTTATAATGTGCAGATGCTACCTATGTCCCAGAAGTAAAGATAACAGACATTCCACCATTGGCTCAAAATGTCCTAAGATAAGCTCTAAAACTCATTCCGTTCCACAAGTCACCTGAGCTTCATGCAAATAATAGGTAAGCATTGTAAAATCAATTTTCATTAGGTCAAATAGATGACTGTTCTTTTTTTATATGAGATTTGAATTTTATTTTTCTTTATTATAGGTCAAGGCAGTATCATTATGATTAGTTTCGAGCGTATAAACCTCTCGCCTTAATTGTTTTATAATATTTTTTGGGTTATAATAAACTACTATGTTTTTGTTTATATAAAATCCAAAGTGATGTTTAAATATAATAAAAAAAATCACAGAATACATTTATAAATTTCTAACAGTTAATTAAAAACGGAGGTAGCTTGTGGCCACATGATAGCAGTTATGTTAGTGCAAATAGACGATAGTCTGTAGTTGAGGGTTAAAAATACTATATTGGAAAGTTGTTTCTGGGAATCTGGCGCTCATATTGGTACTTACTTTTTGTAAATTTGATGATCATACTGCGGTAATTGTTCCGATAATTTATATTTGGTAATCTCGTATTTATACATTTTTATACTAGTGTTGATAATTACCAGAGGTGCGATTCGTCACCTGTCGGATTTGTCCGATCGACGGAGTTGCATCGTGATCGTCATGCTATATCGACCCGAGAACCACTCTGAGTTGCGTTGCTTAATTGTGTGATTTGTTTCTCATTCGCTTGAATTAGTGGTGTCAATATTGGTACTCTATGCTTGCATATTGATGGAGAATTTCGCTGATTGTCCGTTATTAACCTTTGGTAATATTTCATCATGGAGTTTATTGTGTACTAGGACAAGGAAACAGTTCCATATTTCTTACAGTTCTGTGGATGTAATTTGACAGCATAGATTACAGTTTTCTAGACAAGCGGGTAGTCCTTACATTCAGCATTGTTGCTAAGCTGACGTCTTATTTGCTTTGTGTGCTGATTGTAGTTTTGACTGGTATTTAAGCGGGTATTATATAATCCCACTAAGGACTTCGAAAATAAACTCCGACCAGTTCAAATTATATCAATATGAAGTATTTTGTTAATTGAAATGACGAATCTGATAGTATGGCGTCATAAGTTTCCTGTACTTGGACAAAAATAGTGAGACTGACAACATAGCACTTTGGACTAGCTGTTGTCGCGGTGATGATTTTTATGGTAATTTTTAAAAAAAGGCAATTTAGTCCTTACGTTATAATGAACAAACCGAAAGTTATCAGTGGGTGGCTTCCGAAATTTGGGACCTTTCGTTGAGATACGAATATTTGGTGCGAAATATACATTGCCCTACTTAGCGGATTATTGAACAAAGCCGTTGAGCTTCGTCTGAGAGATGATTGTAGATGAGTTAGGATTTGTAGATTCGACCACCTGCACCCAAGTCGAGTATTTGACTTTTGAGAGCCAGCGCACTCACTTGAGCCCCGTAGGCTCCTCCGAACCCACGTTGATTCAGAGTAATCATTGACTGTTATCAGTTTCCGGATTGGATGATACAAGCCTCAACAGTTACTAACACTGACACTGATTTGGCGAAAACCTGGACTCTGTATGAACGCATTGACTGCGTGATAATAAATCAGATAAGTTTATTTTAAGATATTTCCTAGGATCATAATAGTTAATATACTCTGTTTTCTATTTAAATCATTAAGGTAATTTACAGGCTTGCTTAATCAAATTGGATTATTCATAGTTAATTGGGTACTTGTAATAATATATGTAATAATAATTTGTAATAATATCATAATTAATTGGCGGTTGTTATTGAGTATTGCGTGGTATGTTATAAATAAGGTATACTGGGTTCTCCAGTTAATTCAGTAAAGATAGGTGTGTTTTATGTCATTTTGCATTGTAGGATATAAATATTTGGGGGTGCTTCGAATAAAAGAATTTTTTATTGCTGCTAATTTTTACAAAATATATCTCTGGTCTAGATACTATTTTACTAGGTGAAACTCGTACTTTCATTTATTTTTCACATAGTAACACTGGATGCGTGGGCATCTGTGCTTGTACTAGATCCTTATGCATAAAAGTTCTTAAGGACACACATTTAAAACATCCTTAACCATAGCTATCCCGTCACTTACTTATTAGTTAAGAACTGTTTTCCTTCATACAATAACTTATTGCTAATTAATTTAGTGTTCATTTAGAGGGTAGATTTTAAAAAGTTAGTATAGTTTTGTATATTATATGTTGACAGCACCAATTGACTGCTTGTAAACGGCATGTGATTACGGATTGGTTTCCTTAGAATTTTGTAGGTTAACATAGATTATTTCTCAATTTAAACAGTTCCTTTTAACCATTTATCTTAAGTGATTCTTCTAACTTTGCCATGTGATATATTACATATGCAGCTCCATATACAAGAATTTTTTTTCAATAGGAATTTATACCCTGTCTATTTCAAAAGTGTTGACACCAAACCTAAATATATGCATTGTTATTTTTGTCAAATTGGGGTGGTTTTATTTCGTTCCCCTTCTAGGTCCTCTTAATAGGCTGCAGGTGGAAAGAGAACAATTCGTGGTGACTGGTCGAGTCTCACTGAAGATCCTGCATCAGGGCATGGCCTAAATTCAATCACGTGGCGCTCAGGCATTATATCGACCCGTCTCCATTGTCTAAAGACTGTTGGCCGCCATTATTACCTGCATCAAAGGCTATACCACCGTCTATAGACATTCTAATAAGTCCGCTCACTCGAGCGTGCCGCGGAAAATTTCCCTCTTGCCTGCGCCAATCCCTCACCCATCGGTACACGTCAATGTCACGGCTTAGCCGTGACTCAGTTTTCGCAAGTACTTTCGTGATCGGACGGCGTGAATTTATTTTCACGGAATAGTTTTCGCACGATTTACGCTATACGCTATTTAAAAAATATATATGTTTAAGAAGGCTAAGGGTATTTTGTCTAATTGTACTCTTGATGACTGTTGTGTAACTACACGTGATCTCTACTTCTTTCTCTCTTATGGAATTGGTAAAGAATTATTCAATTTTTATGAGACGAAGTGAATGAAGCTTACCGAAAGTTGATTGGATGACTAACCCAAACTAACAAAATCTATTAAAATTGATTATAACGTATCGGAACCGGTTCAAATGACTAAAATAAGTAAGGCTAAATGAAACTAACCGAAAGTTGATTGGATGGCTAACCCAAACTAACCAAATATATTAAAATTTGTTATAGCGTATCGGAACCGGATCAAATGACTAAAATAAGTTAAGACTATGTGAAACTAACCGAAAGTTAATTAGACGACTAACCAAAACAAACCAAATGTATTAAAATTGATTATAATGTATCGGAACCGGTTCAATGTCTCAAATAAGTTGAGACTAAGTGAAACTAACCGAAAGTTGATTCGAAGACTAACCCAAACTAACCAAATCTATTAAAATTGATTATAACCCATCGGAACCGGTTGATATGACTAAAATGAGTTGAGACAAAGTGAAACTAACTGAATGTTGATTCGGCGACTAACCCAAACTAACCAAATCTATTAGCATTGGTTATAGCATATCGGATCCTGATCAAATGACTAAAATAAGTCGAGACAAAATGAACCTAACCGAGAGTTGATTCGACGACTAATCCAATCTAACCAAATCTATTAAAATTGATTGTAACCTACCGGAACCGGTCGAAATGACTAAAATAAGTTGAGACAAAGTGAAACTATCTGAAAGTTGATTAGACGACTAACCAAACCTAACCAAATGTATTAAAATTGATTATAACGTATCGGAACCGGTTCAAATGTCTCAAGTAAGTTGAGACTAAGTGAAACTAACCGGAAGTTGATTCGACAACTAACCAAGTCTATTAAAATTGATTATAACCTAGCGGAACCTGTTGAATTCACTAAAATAAATCGAGACAAAGTGAAACTAACTGAAAGTTGATTCGGCGACTAACCCAAACTAACCAAATCTATTAAAATTAATTATAGCGTATCAGAACCGGTTCAAATGTCTAAAATAAGTTGAGACTAAGTGAAATTAACCGAAAGTTGGTTCGACGACTAACCCAATCTAACCAAATCTACTAAAATTGATTATAATCTATCGGAACCGGTTGATATGACTAAAATGAGTTGAGACAAAGTGAAACTAACTGAAAGTTGATTCGGCGACTAACCAAATCTATTAAAATTGGTTATAGCATATCGGATCCTGATCAAATGACTAAAATAAGTCGAGACAAAGTGAACCTAACCGAGAGTTGATTCGACGACTAACCCAATCTAACCAAATCTATTAAACTTGACTGTAACTTACCGGAACCGGTTGAAATGACTAAAATAAGTTGAGACCAAAAACATTTAACCTAAAGAGACCCGCCAACTCATTCATAAAAATCCGAAATCTTGCATCAAATATCAACAAAACGATTGTCCCGCTCCTTATATTTTTATGTATCGTGTACAAACTTTTACCCCGACCGAATCCTCGCCGTGAGCAAACTTCGTCCCTACCAAAGACATTTGTTTTTGGTCCCCACTACTATATGTAGTGTTGCCCGCGTCCGCCTGAGCGAAAGCAGAGGCAGTTCATAGGCGTAGACTTTGAAAATGTGAGTCCATCATAATAAATAATTAATTTTCGGTTAGTTTCACTTAGTCTTAACTTATTTTACTTATTTGTAGTTAGTGGTCCAATCAACTGTCGGTTAATTTCACTTTGTCTCAACTTATTTTACTTATTTGACCTGATTCCGATACGTTTTAATCAATTTTTCATAAACTGTGTCACAAAATTTTTCCGTGTCCTTGAAAAACCACTGCCATGAAACCAAAGAAGTATTCACTTCAAACATGATTTAATAGAAGTTGGCAAATGACTGCAAGCATATCAGATTATCCATTAATATCACATACATAGGTAAGTATTATAAAATAATAATTAATCACATCACAAAACGATGCCCACTGTACTACTGTGTTTCATTTACTTTTACTTACTTGTGGAAACTCAGGATCGGATGATAATAGCCGGAGATTTTGCATACCTCACACCGCAAGACCATCGTTACTTTGATATAAAGTTTATAAAAATATTTATAGGAAATCACTCACGAAATACAAAAAAGCTACACGTCGGCGTCGCGTCGCGTCGCACAAATTCAGGCTTTAAAACGTCCATTTGAAACCAAACAAAACTGGGCGAAGAGTGCTATTTTGCACGTTTTTTAATGAAAAACATTAATTTATTCAAGTCGCGATCAAAAGTTGAACGGCCATCTTGTCACTTTTGACGTCTGTATTATAAGGAATCCCATTCAAAACGGTGTCGACATTTTTGCTAGTTAGCTTTGACATTGAACAATTTTGATAATATCATAGCAACCAGTCATCAAAAATAACTACTTTTTGCATCGAAAAGACTTCTTTATGATACCAAAATAGAAAAAGTATATTCAAGTTACATTTGCAATGAATGGTCATTGCATATAATATACTATTCAGCAACTAATATTGAAATAAAATTTCCGAAAACTTTTTTTTCCTGAATAATTTAAAATTTGAACACGAAATTTATGCGATACCAAAAATACGCAATTTTATCCCGATTTAAACGTTTTTGTGACACATAGGGTTTTTCTGCTCTCAATGGTTAAACGAAAAATTAAATCATCCCACTGCTAGCCTAAAAATAAATTGGTTATCATTATTTTTGAGACAAATAAAAAGGAACTGAAGCATACAAATTTTATTTAAAAACATATAAATATGACAAATATCTGGTTAATGACATATTCAAAAAGTAGCTTAATAACTATTTTCTTCTATTAAACACCTATTAAAAATATAAATATATTTTCATTTCATTATAAATGCTACTATCACTGAAAATGTCTCCTAAATAAACTGGTATATCTAGAAAAAAAATTAAATGTAGAGTATTGACAATTGTAATTGGTTTATTTAGATTTGCTAAGCCAGTAAATTGTTACGGTATTTCTATAAAGCTATTGTATTAATAAGTACCCGTATTAGGTAGGTATATAATATAATTAAAGTAGATAAACATATTTACAGCAGTGCCTTCACTGGTTTTGAAACGATCCCAACCATAGATAATATATAAAAAAAAAACTTAGTATACTTCGAATGGTGAAGAGCCGTCGGTCGTCGACCTTCAATGCTCTTAATCTATTGGTGCACTTACTTTACTACGTGCATACTATAAATATTTTGGGGGTAAAACAAGTGGCGTGGCCACTCGTGCCTGAGGCACGCGCGAGGCCCTTCGGACCTCGTTTGTGTGACCTTCGGTCACACATTATTGCCACGCTCCTATCCGTACCGTGGCCTATAATTAGAAAGCCCTTATAATTAGAGATACCAATCGCTAGTCTAATTTTTACCGTGATAACTTGTCATCGTCAATTCTTTTTTTTTTTTAATTTGACTTTTCTTTTGGCCTTAACAGGCGCTTTATTTTTTCTGCAGAGAGTTTTCCGATATTCCAAAAATTTTGTTTCTATAACCTTAATTTTTGTATTTTTTAAGTTCCCTGTATGACATCCTTAATTTGGAATTGTTAAAATTAGCTTTTTTCCAAGCATAAAATCAAAAATAAAAAAGTTTCCCATTTGGTAACCAAATCTGGGCAGACCCTGTATAAACACATTTCTTTCTGATATTAATCCTTAAGGAATTTAGGCTACATTATTTTTCGGTTGCCATTGTAACCAATTCTAGTCAGCACAAATCTTCATCACCCATACCCACATACCAAAGATCAAGTCTTCAAATCGTATAATTATTAAAATAAATATATAAATTTAATTTTTTTTTCTTAGTTGCCATAACAACCAATTTTTCAAGAATATCTAATTTTTTTATTCAACCCTGTAGTATATATTAAATAAAATAAATTGAGCGAGTCTGCTAGTACTCGAGACTGATGTGTAAAGATATCCTATAACGACATCGGTTGTAAAAAAATTGCAACAGCACGTTGTGTTCCCAAGCGGTCACCCATCTAAGTACTAACCACGCCCGACGTTGCTTAACTTCAATGAGCGGACGAGAAGTGGTAGTTTCAAGTATTCATCGTGCTATGGCTGTTACCCATACATTTTTAGCTTTTTCATAGAATAAAAACAAACACATTCACATTTATAATATTAGGATTCTTTAATAATACTTATTAGCAGCTTCGGAGTGGTTTAATTCAATTCACAAGTTCGACACGAAAATCTAATGCCACCAGAAATAACATCAGCATATGGACACAGCTTATTTACCTGGCAGACATCCTTTGATTTGGAAAAGTCAATAACCAACTATTGCAAATTTTAGAAGAGGGCTATGACAATATTGTTTTAAACGTGTGGGCATCTGAATAATACTTTTGACAGTTCATTAAATTTCAAATAATAATATGCTTTTTATCGTCTAAAATCCGTTTAAAAACGATTTTAAATTGCAAAATTGTATAAAAATCCGAAAATTCGGACTTTTTTTAGACCAATAGCCGTGGCTTCGGACGAATTTGTCGTGGATTTTGAAGCGAAAATTCATTTTAAATTCAACCGTCCATTAAAAATAAGCTGTGCTATGGATCCAAATACACTGCGAATATAATAATTAAAAAATAGTACTTTGACGGTTCGTTTAACTTAACATATGCTTTTTTTATCGTCTAATATCCGTTTAAAATGATTTTAAATGGCAAAATTGTATATAATACCGCCCTAGCGGCTACAATTGGTTTGCGCATTTCCGTCCCATTTGCCGAGATTTACCCTCATAGCGCCGCGTAAGATGTTTACACATCAATAACTATTTCTTGTATTCACCCCTGTAGTATATGGACATCTTAAATAATAAATAATTATTCAAAGAAAAAAAACCCACAATTTTTCATTAAAAAAAAAATGTTTCCGCGATAGGATTCGAACCTGCACTCGAAAAATAATCAAAATAGGTATGTTAAATGTGGTAGTATAATTGACAAAAATCCTTCATAAGTCAAAGACGGCAACAATTAGAGCAAAAGAGCAAGAGAACAAAAATACGTGTCTTACCAAATACTTTAATTTGACATAATAAAAAAGAATATTATCCTTGTTTACACGGACAAAAATGGCAAAAAACGGTAACTTGTCCTGTTTTCACACCCTGTATATTAACCGATCGTAACCAAAATCAATAGGTTCCAAGGGTTTGTGGACCTCTACCTCTATGCCAAATTTCAAGTCACTATCTTGAAATGTTGGTCCTTGTTTATGCCAAAAACGCCGAAAAACGGTAACTTGTCCTGTTTTCACACCCTGTATATTAACCGATCGTAACCAAAATCAATAGGTTCCGAGGGTTCGTGGAGCTCTACCTCTATGCCAAATTTCAAGTCGCTAGCTTCAAAATTGCGACCTGTAATCGATTTCATCACATACACACACATACATACATACATACATACACACATACAGACAAAAAATCAAAATTTTTTTTTTCGATTACAAATCGATTGGTATAAGTTTCAGAGCGATCTGACGCACCGTTACGAAGTTTTTGTCCCGATTGGTCGCGCCCTATAGAAAGCCCTATATTATAGATAAGGGCTTTCTAACAAGTGGCGTGGCCACTCGTGCCTGCGGCACGCGCGAGGCCCTTCGGGCCTCGTTTGTGTGACCTGCGGTCACACATTATTGCCACGCTCCTATCCGTACCGTGACCTATAATTAGAAAGCCCTTATAATTAGATTTACCAATCGCTAGTCTAATTTTACCGTGATAATTTTCTAATTGGTTGCCATGGTAACCGACTTGTCAACGTCAATCGTTAATTTTTTTTTATCTTTACCTAAATACCAAATATCAAATCTCTAAGTCGTACGATTGACGAATTATGACGATTTTTTACTTTTTTTGGTTACCATAGCAACCAATTTTTTAGTATGAAATTATGCTTCATAAACAATCCT
Organism: Pissodes strobi; assembly: GCA_016904865.1. Lineage (NCBI taxonomy): Eukaryota > Metazoa > Arthropoda > Insecta > Coleoptera > Curculionidae > Pissodes > Pissodes strobi. Next base: position 623,216 of record MU182066.1, read on the forward strand.
AAGTACCATACTATATATTTTATTAATGATATACATACTATTAATTGGTTGCCATGGTAACCGACTTGTCAACATCAATTGTTAATTGGTTTTTAATCTTTACCTAAATACTATATATCATCGATTGACGAATTATGACGATTAATTATTTTTTTTGGTTACGTAGCAACCAATTTTTTAGTAACAAATTAGGCTTCATAAACAATCCTAAGTACCATACTATATATTTTATTAATGGTATACATATTATTAATTGGTTGCCATGGTAACCGACTTGTCAACGTCAATTGTTAATTGTTTTTTAAACTTTACCTAAATACCATATATCAAATCTCCAAGTCGGACGATTGACGAATTAAGACGATTTTTAACTTTTTTTTGGTTACCATAGCAACCAATTTTTCATTATCAAATTAGGCTTCACAAACAATCCTAAGTACCATACTATATGTTTTATTAGTTATATATACGTATTATTAATTGGTTGCCATGTTAACCGACTTTTCAACGTCAATCGTTAATTTTATTTAAATCTTTACCTAAATACCAAATATCAAATCTCTAAGTCGTACGATTGACGAATTATGACGATTTTTGCTTTTTTTGGTTACCAGAGCAACCAATTTTTTAGTATCAAATTAGGCTTCATAAACAATCCTAAGTACCACAATATATCTTTTATTATTGATTTACATATTATTAATTGGTTGCTATGGTAACCATGTTGTCAATAAAAAATGCTAACATACTTTCACCTCTACTTATAAATTGACACCGAAAAAAGGAAAAGTTGGTCCTTGTTTACACGAACAAAAATGCCAAAAAATGGTAACTTGTCGTGTTTTAACACCCTGTATATTTCACAACCTGTATATTAAACGAACGTAACCAAAATCAATAGGCTTCGAGGGTTTGTGGACCTCTAACTTTATGCCAAATTTCAAGTCGCTATCTTCAAAATTGCGACCTTAAATGCCAAAAAACGGTAACTTGTCCTGTTTTCACACCCTGTATAACAATTAGAACAAAAGAGCAAAGGAACAAAAATACGTGTTTTGAAATACGTGAATGAAATTATGCTTCATAAACAATCCTAAGTACCATACTATATGTTTTATTAGTGATATACATATTATTAATTGGTTGCCATGGTAACCGACTTGTCAACGTCAATTGTTAATTGTTTTTTAATCTTTACCTAAATACCATATATCAAATATCTTAGTCGTACGATTGACGAATTAATACGATTTTTAACTTTTTTTTGGTTACCATAGCAACCAATTTTTTATTATCAAATTAGGCTTCACAAACAATCTTAAGTACCATACTATATCTTTTATTAGTGATATACATATTATTAATCGGTTGCCATGGAAACCAACTTGTCAACGTCAATCGTTATTTTTTTTAGTCTTTACCTAAATACCAAATATCAAATCTCTAAGTCGTACAATTGACGAATTATGACGATTTTTTGCTTCTTTTTGGTTACCATAGCGACCAATTTTTTAGTATCAAATTAGGCTTCATAAACAATCCTAAGTACCATACTATATCTTTTATTAGTGATATACATATTATTAATTGGTTGTTATGGTAACCATGTTGTCAACAAAAAACGCTAACATACTTTCACCTCTACTTATAAATTGACATCGAAAAAAAGAAAAGTTGGACTTGTTTACACGGACAAAAATGCCAAAAAACGTTAACTTGTCCTGTTTTCACACCCTGTATATTAACAGATCGTAACCAATATCAATAGGCTTCGAGGGTTTGTGGACCACTAACTCTATGCCAAATTTCAAGTCGCTATCTTCAGAATTGCGACCTGTAAATGCCAAAAAACCGTAACTTGTCCTGTTTTCACACCCTGTATATTAACCGAGCGTAACCAAAATCATTAGGCTTCGAGGGTTTGTGGACCTCTACCTCTATGACAAATTTCAAGCCGCCATCTTCAAAATTGTGACCTGTAAATGCCAAAAAACGGTAACTTGTCCTGTTTTCACACCCTGTATAACAATTAAAGCAAAAGAGCAAAGGAACAAAAATACGTGTCTTACCGAATACTTTCATTTGACATAAAAAAAAAGAATTTTATCCTTGTTTACACGGACAGAAATGTTAAAAAACGGTATCTTGTCCTGTTTTCACACCCTGTATATTAACCGATCGTAACCAAAATCAATATGTTCCGAGGGTTTGTGGACCTCTACCTCTATGCCAAATTTCAAGTCGCTATCTTCAAAATTGCGACCTGTAAATGCCAAAAAACTGTAGCTTGTCCTGTTTTCACACCCTGTATAACAATTAGAACAAATGAGCAAAGGAACAAAAATATGTGTCTTACCGAATACTTTCATTTGACATCAAAAAATAGAAAAGTTCGTCCTTGTTTACACGGACAAAAATGCCAAAAACGCCAAAAAACGGTAACTTGTCCTGTTTTCACACCCTGTATATAAACCGATCGTAACCAAAATCAATAGGTTCCAAGGGTTTGTGGACCTCTACCTCTATGCCAAATTTTAAGTCGCTATCTTCAAAATTGCGACCAGTAAATGCCAAAAAACGGTAACTTGTCCTGTTTTCACACCCTGTATAACAATTAGAGCAAAACAGCAAAGGAACAAAAACACGTGTCTTACCGAATACTTTAATTTGACATCAAAAAATAGAAAAGTTGGTCCTTGTTTACACGGACAAAAATGCCAAAAAACGCCAAAAAACGGTAACTTGTCCTGTTTTCACACCCTGTATATTAACCGATCATAACCAAAATCAACAGGCTTTGAGGGTTTGTGGACCTCTACCTCTATGCCAAATTTCAAGTCGCTATCTTGAAAAGTTGGTCCTTGTTTATGCAAAAAAGGCCAAAAAACGGTAACTTGTCCTGTTTTCACACCCTGTATATTAACCGATCGTAACCAAAATCAATAGGTTCCGAGGGTTCGTGGACCTCTACCTCTGTGCCAAATTTCAAGTCGCTACCTTCAAAATTGCGACCTGTAGTCGATCCCATCACATACACACACACACACACACACACACACACATACAGACAAAAAATCAAATTTTTTTTTTTCGATTACAAATCGATTGGTATAAGTTTCAGAGCGATCCGACCTACCGTTACGAAGTTTTTGTCCCGATTGGTCTCGCCCTATAGAAAGCCCTATATTATAGATAAGGGCTTTCTAACAAGTGGCGTGGCCACTCGTGCCTGCGGCACGCGCGAGGCCCTTCGGGCCTCGTTTGTGTCACCTTCGGTCACACATTGCCACGCTCCTATCTGTACCGTGGCCTATAATTAGAAAGCCCTTATAATTAGAGTTACCAATCGCTAGTCTAATTTTACCGTGATAAATTTCTAATTGTTTGCCATGGTAACCGACTTGTCAACGTCATTCGTTAATCACAGTAACTTGTCCTGTTTTCACACCCTGTATATTAACCGATCGTAACCAAAATCAACAGGCTTCGAGGGTCTGTGGACCGCTACCTCTATGCAAAAGTTCAAGTCGCTATCTTCAAAATTGCGACCTGTAAATGCCAAAAAACGATAACGTGTCCTGTTTTCACACCCTGTATATTAAAAGATCGTAACCATAATAAAAAGGCTTCGAGGGTTTGTGGACTTCTAACTTTATGCCAAATTTCAAGTCGCTATCTTCAAAATTGCGACCTTAAATGCCAAAAAACGGTAACTTGTCCTGTCTTCACACCCTGTATAACAATTATAACAAAAGAGCAAAGGAACAAAAATACGTGTCTTACCGAATACCTTCATTTGACATAAAAAAAGAATATTATTCTTGTTTACACGGACAAAAATAGCAAAAAACGTTGACTTGTCCTGTTTTCACACCCTGTATATTAACCGATGATAACCAAAATCAATAGGTTCCGAAGGTTTGTGGACCTCTACCTCTGTGCCAAATTTCAAATCGCTCTCTTCAAAATTGCGACCTAAAAATGCCAAAAAACGGTAACTTGTCCTGTTTTCACACCCTGTATAACAATTAGAGCAAAAGAGCAAAGGAACAAAAATACGTGTCTTACCGAATACTTTCATTTGACATCAAAAAATAGAAAAGTTGGTCCTTGTTTACACGGACAAAATGCCAAAAAACGCCAAAAAACGGTAACTTGTCCTGTTTTCACACCCTGTATATTAACCGATCATAACCAAAATCAACAGGCTTCGAGGGTTTGTGGACCTCTACCTCTATGCCGAATTTCAAGTCGCTATCTTGAAAAGTTGGTCCTTGTTTATGCCAAAAATGCCAAAAAACGGAAACTTGTCCTGTTTTCACACCCTGTATATTAACCGATCGTAACCAAAATCAATAGGCTTTGAGGGTTTTGGACCTCTACTTCTATGCCAAATTTCAAGTCGCTATCTTTAAAATTGCGACCTGTAAATGCCAAAAAACGGTAACTTGTCATGTTTTCACACCCTGTATATTAACCGATCGTAACCAAAATCAATAGGCTTCGAGAGCTTGTGGACCTCTACCTCTATACCAAATGTCAAAACGCTATCTTCAAAATTGCGACCAAATGCCAAAAAACCGTAACTTTTCCTGTTTTCACACCCTGTATAACAATTTTAGCAAAAGAACAAAGGAACAAAAATATGTGTTTTACCGAATACTTTCATTTGACATAAAAAAAATAAAAAGTTGGTCATTGTTTAATGCCAAAAATGCCAAAAAACGGAAACTTGTCCTGTTTTCACACCCTGTATATTAACCGATCGTAACCAAAATCAATAGGTTCCGAGGGTTTGTGGACCTCTACCTCTATGCCGAATTTCAAGTCGCTATCTTCAAAATTGCGACCTGTAATCGATTTCATCACATACACACATACACACACACACACACACACACACACA
>MU182067.1:8499-30680 GCA_016904865.1 Pissodes strobi
CATTAGGTACTACAACATACCAAAAAATTATCAAATTCCACCGAGATACAAATTACCAGAGGTTCCGTGCGGGGTCCTTTTAGACTATCCTATTAAAAGAAAATACGTATAAGATATAAATTAAGAAATATACAAGAATCAATATAAGATTGGTGAAATTTAAAAAATACAACAAACAAACAAATTATTACAACTACTTTTTACTCGACAGGGTAAGTCTAAATATCATAATAGCCTTTAGAGATTCAGAAATTTTTTAATTTCCTTTTAAATATTGGAGCTCTTCTGCTGCTCTTTACATCGTTTGATAATCTGTTATAGATTCTTGCACCTGTTTTTACAAGTCATAATTTTTAATAACATGCAAACATACTTAAAGGTTTGAAGATGCAGGGCACAGTCAAAATGTTAAGCTAGGTAAGGAAATGTCTATAGGAAGCTTTGGGAAACCCTCCGGCAATGCATCAAATTATTTGCTCTTTACCGATAAATACCCGACGTGCATGTCACGCAAAATACCAGAACTGGATAATATACAGAATCCTTTAGTCTATAAGGGCATGGTATATCCACACCAAGATACATATGTCCATTACCATCCTCATATTTCTAATGGCATAGCAAAGGCAGCTTAGTTTTTTATGACATGTTAGTACTGTGCGGCTCCCCACCATGAAGGAGTGTTATCCAAGAAACTTGACTGTTTTCTGACGTTTTAAAGGATTATCATTGCTCCATAAATATATATTAAGATCAAGAGTTAATCGTGTGTGACAGGTGTGAGTAAAAGTTCGTTTAAGGTAAAACAGTTGTTCAGCTCCCGCAAAGCCTCTCTGGCAGCGATGTACATAGCCTCCGAGATGTGACACCCAACGAGTACTAAGGTATCGTCCGCATACGCAGTGACATGATTATTGAATAAATCCAAAGTCAGAAAAGCAATAAATAAGATAAGTAGCACAGGTAGCCCACCACTGAGCCCTGGACCTCTTCGTTTTGTGCACTGTATGTCAAGAAGGAAACAAGCCTGTCCAATATAACGCTTCTCACAGTATATGACTCATTATGCCGCAGTCAAATGGTCTCCTGAAATCATAAAATAGAACAACAGAGCGCTCACCTGCCTCAAGAGCGACGATCATCTTTGACAAAACAGCGGATTAAGTAGATTTACCCTACACAAATCCATGTTGCTTTGTAGAAATTGTGTTGTTTTTTGTTAAATACGTTTGTTATTCAAATATTTTGGTAAACCAAGAAGTCAAAGCAATTTATCTATTGTTCCTAGCCAAAACAGGATCCCCCTTTTTAAGCACAGGAATAACTTTTATTATTATTTATTATAACGCATTTGTATGAGATATGTTAAAGGTCTAATGCAAGCATCTGCCATGTCTCTAAATATACATAACGGAATATCATCAGGTCCACCAGACCATTTTTTTTTTATTTTGGTTTGTGTAATATTGAAAACTTCTGTCTCACTGAAAGGCGAAAGGCACACACTACGCAAAATCATCGTCGACTGCGGATGACTTTTGTTAATAGAAATATCCTCTTTTACGCTTAAATTGCTTAAGATTTTTATAGGGTTTTTAGCACTTTTCTAGGTTTTATCAATAATTCATTATCTTCTATTTTAAGATTTGAAAAATATCTATTGCTATTATTTAACTCAGAAATAATTGACCACATAGTCTTGCTAAGATATTTAGTGTTGGCTGTTTTTTGCTGATAATTTTTGTTCCCTATTATTTATTAGTGTTTTATGTTTTGCAATATCAATCCAATTCGTCCCTTCCAGTCCTGGAAGGTAACTATAGCTACCTGCATACAAATTGACTGTCCTGTATATTTGTTAGAATGTCTGAGAGTTACATAAGACAATAATTCAAAGTATAATTATATATTCAAAAATGAAATACTATCAGTCTTAGATCAACTTAAAATAGAAGTTGTCGGAAACTGTTTAATTAATTTCGGATAGAACTTAAAATAATACATCCATGGCCATATTATTATTTGCACGCAAACCTGAAGTGCGCACTTTATTTTTCGTTTCAATTAAAGAGGAGTTTAATGTGGAAAAAAATCTGGCAAAAGTTACTAACATATCGAAACATTTCCTCGTTGCAATCATAGCATAAAAGGTGTTAATTTTCTTTGATAAAAACTTAAAATAACATTTACATTTTATGTATAAACAGTACTCTCGAATTATTCTAAATATCGCTAACGAACATCTGTTAACTCATAGTTTCTCATAAACATATGCTACAATTTTTCCAATTTAAATTATAAATCATATTTTAATTGGCGCCTCTCCCAGGCGATACTAACGCATTCGTTTTAAGTTTTTTTTTATATTTACATTTACATTTAATTATGAGTTTTAATATTTTAACGGCCTGGTGAAACACCCATTGTAGTAATAAATAATTTGAGCTAACTGGGATAATTGGAACACGCCTCTTACATATGGGATGAAAGCGCTTCTTCTAATTCGATAGTGAATTTATTGTACTGAAAAAAACCTGTAGGCCTATCGATGATAATTTGTTAGCTATATAGCATGGTCCAGAGAGATATATTACTATCTTTCGTTCAGATCACAGCTTAGGTAATACTGAAAATATGATTGCATCATGTGGTTATTTATAATGCTTTAAAAGTTTCCTAGCAGAGGCTTATTAATATTAATGTTTTAAGCAGATATGTTACTAAGAAATATCCACCACGTTATAGAAAAATTGAGACTATTTTATGTTACCGAAAATGTCCGATTTCAGCATATACCAGTTTAGCCTTGAACATACTAAAGCGCCCTGCCCTTGTAAAGCTGCTTTAGAATAAACTAGTATGGCCTGATATATTAGTTTTAAATTATGGTTTTGATGTTGCCACCGACAAAGCTCGAAGTATAGGCATTACTAGGACTGTTTAGCCAAGGTCTGCTACAATTTTTGTTAATTTGTGTTAGCTTTGGTTATTTTTTGCTTATTTAGTGTAAATTAACATAAACTAACGCGAGCTAACCCAAACTAAAAAATAGAGCCTTGCCTAGGCAATCCTGGGGATGTTCATACTTCGGGCTTTGCCTGTAACATTTATATTTATCAAAATCAAAATTAAAACTAATATTTCCTAACATTGACAGGGCCATACTAGTTTATCCTAAACGGTACCAGGCAATACAATTATGTCCTAGGATATATGTCCTATAACGGGTAGGAAGTTTTATTATGTCGTAGGCTAAACTAGTATATCCTGAAATCAGATACTATACTTCCTATAACATATACGAAAGTCTATGGGTACGAAGTATGTCGCGAAGTTTATAATCTATTTTATGTCATACTAGTACATTATTGTGTTTTTATACCTTAGATACCATTTACATAATGGATTACTTTATGCCCGTGCGGGCATAAAGTCCACCTTAGGGCCGGTGCGGGCATAAAGTACACTTTATCGACTCAAATAATTGAATTGAATTCGTATTTTTTTAAATATTTACATATTGTGAATGCAATAATGAACTAGTATGACATAAAAGTTTGTATCCACCACGGGTATTAAAAGTTGTGTTGCCCTCGGGCGACTTATAAACCTTCTGGCCCTAATTTTGAGTAAATTATAACTCGATGGTCAATATAGTGAATAATGAAAGATTCATGAATTTTTTACTATCTCAGATAGATAAGGCAGTAAAGAACATAAAGGTAGTTGATCGAATTTTGCCAAATACGATGTTATAGGTTAGAATATTGCATGCACATGTGTGACTTGTCCAATAATCTAAAGTAGCAGCACATTAACAAAAATATCGCAAAGCTTTCATGGAATAGAAGCGCCATAACGCATCAAGAAAAATTCTATTTTAAGAAATACATTTGATTCAATTGTCATGATTTTCAAAGGTGTAGTAAATGCGAAAAGAACGACACAATGATGGATCAAGTACTAGTGTTTAAGACATTCCAATATTTTCGAGAACAACGCAAGAAGGAATACCTCAAATTTCAGGAAGTAAATGGGCCCAACTTTTCTTTAGCGGAAATCAAAGCTGTTCGAAGCCGAAAATCTAAAAGAAACTGTTCTACAGGAAGTTTCTATGCGCAATTTTAATTCCGGGCTAATGCTTTATTTTATTGAAAATATGAATTTCTACTCATACCTGACTGAAAGCTGCCATGGGAACGGTTTCACATTATTGTTGCATTTATGTCGGTTTTCCTAAGAATTTGTTGTTTTGGTAGATCTTTGCTTTTTTAAATATCTGGATATTGTACTTGGTCAGGTCATGATTTACATAAATAGTTATTTTTATCTCGAGTGCTCCAAAATTAGCTGTAGTAGCGTTGATTGTCTTTTTTGCCTGTAACCAGGATTTTTTTGCTTCGGGGTTGTTTAAAATTATTATTATTGGCTTAGATGTTTCATCACTTACCCAATCTTTAGGCCTTGATTACGGTACCAACTCCCAGAACACTCCGCATCGTAAACATAATGCCATCGACTTTTTCACTCTCCTTAAAGGGAATATCCTGGATTATTAACTTATTGTTTAGATCCCGCTGTTCCTTGTTATTGATATGTTTTTTCATGCTCTTTAGCTCTTTTTGCTGATCCTCATTTATTTTAGTTTGCTCTTCATATCTTTTAAATAATGTACTGTATTTTTTATCCATGTCCGTTAATTTATTCATAACATCTTCAAGATTATATGAGCCACTACTACCACTTTTTCCTTTTCTGGTATTTTTGACCTCTGTACTTTTTGTTTTGTCTTGTTGACAAGACTCACTGAACTGGTGTTATTAAAGATTATTTGATTAGACTCCACGCTTTACCACTCTAGATTCGGATCGAAACTTTGATCTTGCCTGAGTTACTTAAAGAAATTCCACTTTTACTGATGCGCAGATTATGGTTTATGCATCATGGTTTTTCAGCATTTAAGTTCAAAGCTTGTTCATTTTTACACGAGCTGTTCAGGAATATATGAATTAGTCGAGATCGATGACATATGGTTACAGGAACTTCTCTTCTCGTTTGCAGGTCAGCAATATGTCTCTGTAATTTCTACACGTAATTAAAAACCATCCTGTATAAAACATACAATCGAATCGAGTCAAACATAGAGTCTAATTTTTTCAAGCATATCATATATTTAATGGTATAAAATATGAATATTCTACCACAAGCTAGTAGAAGAAATAAAGTAAATTATTTTTCAATTTTGTTTTAACTTCGAATAATGAAAGTTATTAGAGATGCAAAGTCCTACGATTCTGAGCTTCAAAATTCTGGCGATGGATTTCTGTCAAATATGTTTCCAATAGACGTGCCGAAAAATCAAACTTTATTCTAGATTATTAAATATATACCTTTCCAAATAGAATATACATCACTGACCGTTACCTATTTCTGATGAAGGTAAAATATTTAATTATTAACACACCAAGGCTGATTGAACAGAGGCAATCGAGATATTTCCCATAGGGGCCATTTGATTCGTAAACCGCCATGTCTGGATAGGCCTGGAATTGATGTGTGGTTTCATAAATTACCGAACAGGAAGAGCCAACATTGTGTTAATTATTACGGACGATATCCTCGCTATATTACTACAAAGTCAAAGTAATTCATTAAAGCTCTTGGCGCCTTTAGGTACAGTGTTAACGATTACACAACCTATTAAGGTATTAGCATTAATGTAATTCTAGGATAATTAAGTTTAACCTCACAAATTTCTTTAGAAAAAGGTAATCCAATGGAATATTTTCGCCCAAGCAACAACAATCATACACAAACAGTAGAACACATAAAAAACATCTTTAAGCTGATAAATGTCAATATTTCACCCATATAATAACATCGTGCAAACACTCGAGTTAGAAAGTCTTTTCTAAAATTAAAGCAGGGAGATGTACCGTTTCTTAGAAAAAAAACGGTGCGAAAAAATGAATAATGCAGTATTCTTGATTGTGTTCCTCGCATTTCCGAGCTGTCTCATTTATATTTCAGTGTGGACAAAATTTATTAAAGGACTCTAAGGCGCTACACCGTTAAGTGAAAAGTTCTCCACTGTAGGTTTTGAATGAATGTGTTCAAAACTGCTATAATACGGTAGCAAATATAAAGAACATATATGTGCGATCATATTTGATTTTAAAATTTATTTGTCGATATAATTATCGCTTCAAAACGTAATCAAGGCATATCAGTGTGTATTAGAAAGAAATTAAAAGCTTCAAAAAGTTAGATGCTCCATTCTCTATGTGAAAATATTGAAATGCGTCCAAGTCAATGGAAAATATTAGGGTAGAGGAAGCTAATTTGGAATAAAGTTAGTAATTTTGAATATTTGAGTTCCCGCGATACCACTAGCACCATCCAATCTAGCCAAAAGCCGGCGCACTAAGTGCATTTAAATCTACGTTTCGCATACTACTTACAGGATAGCACGTGTTTACACCAGTTTAAGGTGCGTACAGACCTGACGATACGCGCGCGCGACACGCACGCGACGCGCCGGTTGCGCGCCTGCTACGCGAACGCGTCGCGCACGGTTTTCTCGCGCGCCTGCTGTGAGCCATGTAGAGAGACGCGCGTGCCACGCGACTAAGTTCTATTGCACTTCTTCACTGATTCTCGCGCGATTGCTGCGCTCCTACTACTACCCGTCCACACTGCGCCTCGCTCTTTCTTTGATCTGCCGTAGAAAAACCAACAGCAGACGGGTAGCGACGCTCCCCGGACAGGCGGCGCTAGCGCCGCGCGCGGGCCCCGTCCACGCTTAGGAATGTTGGACTGTCGCGTGCGTGTCACGCGCGCGTCGCGTCCGGTCAGTACGCACCTTTAGCAGTGACAATCGATTAGTGAATACGGTGCGGAGAACTTTTTTTGCAAGTATAAAATCCATATTTATTCTGTCTGTATAGTCTACAAACATAAATATATATTTTTAATTATGTTCTGTGCAAAGCAAAAATGTTAACGATTTTTTGTGCTACTGTAATGTTGGTAATCTGGGATGCTATTGGTGAAGCTAATTTGGAGTATTCGAAATTGCATTCAGTTTTATGCACCATGAATAAAAATTCTTTTACCTATAGTAAATAGTTTTAATTATTATTTTTTTCGATAATATGTCGTCACCACATAATGTGCAGAAAACGTAAAAAGTTTACCAGACGTGATTATGTCATCCTCTTCTATGGGAATTCTGACGCCTTTATGGGTAGAACTATCAACGGCGACTTAATTGGTCATATCCTCAATAAATTCTCTCACACAAACCTTATTATCATCGGACCTCCTTACGCTGCGTCTAGACCCATCCTTAATAACTTTACTTACGAATCTGATTTGGTCATCAAGAGGGTCCTTTATAATGAGAAGGACTCCCCTGCAAAGTTTCTCAGCTTTAACGAGTTTTCCAGGGACAGCGAACTCAACTACTATGGTGGCCCTACCTACAATGCGAAGAGGAAGCTTTTTGAGCACATAAACTCCAATATATCTAATGTTCAAACCGACTCCAATAACTTTCTGGATCATCCTAACAATGAAATTAACAGTAGTAATCCAAATTTTTAAATGACGTCGACTGTAGTAAGTTAGGTATATATTATCAGAATGTAAGAGGTCTTAGAACGAAATCGAGTGAGCTCTTGGCGAGTACTCACTCATTAGAGTATGATATTGTATTTTTGTCTCAAACGTGGCTAAATGATGGCATTTTAAATTCAGAGATATTTGATGCGCGTTTTGATTGCCACATCTAATAATATCCAAGCATCTCTTATAGATTCCCCTGTCAACCTCGTTTACGAAGATGTATGGGTACGACTGATAGTTAATCATATTAAAGTCATGATTTGTTGCGTTTATATTCCACCAAATTCATCTGTGGAGTGTTATCAATCATTCTGCAATACCTGCGAATCTCTAAAGAATTAATTCATAATCATAAATTTATTCTGTGTGGCGATTTTAACCTTCCCACTATCCAGTGGTTTTTTGAAGTCGATTCATTAGTCCTTCTAGAGCTGAATTCACCCACTGCTGAAGCAGTTTTGGTTTTCATGTTTTTTCTGGAACTTCAGCAGATCAATCCGCACACGAACTGCCATGGTCGAATCTTGGATTTGATATTTAGTGACGAATTCGCGAAGTCAACTGTTTTGTTGTGCTCAGATCCTCTAGTAAAGATTGACACTTACCACCCGGCCATCGAATGCTACTTCGACATTCATTATATTCCTGAATTAAGAAATAGTAGTACCTCCACTTTTTATCTCTTCGACGATGCCAATTTTACGGAATTAAACAATTTCTATGATTCGACAGACTGGTCATTTTTGGGTTCCACTTTGGACATCGATTTGGCCGTCAAGAAATTTTACGAGATACTTTTCAAGGGTATAGATATCTATGTCCCGAAAAAAACTATTAAAAGTCAGAAATATCCCTGTTGGTTTGATAAAGATCTGCGTAAACTTACCGCCAAAAAGAACAGACTGCACAGAAGATTTAAAAGATCCGGCTTGCAGAGTGATTATGAAGCCTTTTCCAACATAAGGCAGGAAGTCAAGTTTCGAACAGACTTGTGTGTTTTGTCTCTAAAGCAGAACATCTGATTCCCGAAAATATCAAACATTTTTGGTCCTATATGAAAAGTTTAAAGGGTGTTTCTAATCTACCCAGCATAATGCAGTACAATAATCAATCACTCAATAATACAAATGATATTGCTGACGCGTTCGCCTCGCACTTTTAGTCCTGCTATTCAAATCACGAGAATGTAGATTTAACTAATAATAGCCCTGTAAAATTTTCTACCTTATTGTCTTTTCATATTTTTACCACTGAGGAAATTAGGGAGAAATTAACATCCTTGGATATATCTAAAAAAGCTGGCCCTGATGGCATTCCACCTTTATTATTGAAATCATGTGGCACCTCCCTTGTAAACCCATTAAAAATTCTCTTTCAAAAATCAATGGACGCCGGCTACTTTCCTTTGATGTGGAAAAATTCTAACCTCTTTCCAATTTATAAATCGGGTGATAGGTCGATTGTCAGTAATTATCGAGGCATATCTCTTCTTTCTGCCATACCTAAACTCTTTGAGTCAGTTCTTACTGATGAAATTTTTAACACATATAAAAGTTACATTATACCTGAACAACATGGTTTTTATAGGGGTCGTTCTACTTATACTAGCAGTTTATCAAAACTTTCTTATTTCATCCGTTGAAGCTGGCTGTCAGGTTAACAGTATTTATACTGATTTATCTAAAGCATTCGATAGTGTCTGCCATCTTTTACTCATAAAGAAATTGTCCGAGATCGGTGTCTCTGGTAGTTACATTAAATTAATTAAATCTTACCTATCTCAGCGTCGTCAACGTGTTATTATTTGTGGTTCGGTCTCTTGTGATGTAATTGTGACGTCTGGCGTTCCCCAGGGTTCACATATGGGTCCTGTGCTCTTCGTATTATTTATTAACGATGTTCTTTCATGTTTCAAATCATCTCAGTGCCTCTTATTCGCCGACGACCTCTTCAGCACTGTTGGTCCTGGCTCTAACGGCCTGCAGTCTGATCTTGATCATCTATTAACGATCTTGGAATAATATTCGACACAGACCTAACATTTAATCTGCACATAGATAGCATCGTTCTGAAAGGATATAGGATGCTGTGTTTCATTAAAAGAAATTCAAAGCACATTAGAGATACAAAAGCAATTACTTGTTTGTACAATTGTCTAGTTCGTAGTTTGTTAGAGTACTGTTCTGTGATCTGGTCACCACATTACGCTTGTCATGTACAAAGACTTGAAACAGTTCAAAGTAAATTTCTTAAATATCTTTTGTATAAATTTCACTTTCCTTATAGTAACGTTCCTTACAATACTAGCCTTTTGCTTTGTGGCATCAAAAGTCTTGAGTGTCGTCGAAGACAAGCATATTTACTGTTTCTCCACAAACTTGTTAATGGCGGCATTGACTGCACTGATCTTTTAAATTTAATCACGTTTTTATTTTCTATAAGACGTACAAGACAAGTACAGTTATTTTATGAGCGTTATCACAGAACTAATTATGGCTTTAATGCTTTTGTCGATCGTTTAGTTTATAACTATAATAGGTTTTTCCCTGATTGTGATATTTTTTATGTTAGTTTGGAATCTGTAAAGAGAATGTTAAGGAATGCGTAAATTTACCTTTTTTTGTGTGTACTAAGTCACTTTGATCTACATTCCATCGATTATGTGTTGTACCATTTAGAATATCTTATTCTGTAGTGTACCAAATTTGTAAATAAATAAATAAATAAAAAGTAGAATGCCACTTACATGTCGAATGCAATTGTCGCAGTCTGTCGGAAAGAAATGGGCTATTTAAAAGCATCGACGCAGTTTAGCGGCAGAAAAACTAATGTTTAAAAAGATTAGTCGAAAACTTGTTTTTGTTGAAAAATTTGAGTCTATGTTAGTTGACATGCGACTATGCCCCTCACCTGGAAAGTAAATTTTAAGTTTAAATCCAACAGGACTTCATGAAACTGGCTTATCAGCTGGCTGTAAAAAATAGAATCCCAAATCTTTTAGTAACAATGATGCAACCAGATATTTGCCAGATCTTGTGGTGTTACAAAACAGCGCATGACTGAGTTCTTTGATCTTCTAGATATATGTATGATGAAAAAAAATCACCAGCCGATGGAATATTTAATGGGGATGAGACGGAACTCTCCACTGTCCAAAGTAAGCATCTCAAGATCATAGCACGCCAAGGCAAAAAGCAAACTGGTGCTATGACATCAGCAGAGAGGTTCCTTGATAACTGTCGTGTCATGCATGAGCCCCATGGGTATTTGTACCTCCAATGGTTATATTCCCATGAAATATGACTGAGGCGTTTATGAAGGGGGCTCCACGGTCGAGTCCTTCCGTGCCGGATGGATCAGTGGTTTCAACATTTTGTTAATTATACATAACCATCATCTTTGACGGTCATTACAGCCATACGAAAAACATTGAACGTATTGATTTAGCCACAATCAATCACCATAATCACGTCACTTTGATATCTTTACCTCCCCACTGCACCCATAAGGTTGAGCTTTTAGATCGAGCTTTTTATGAGTCCACTGAAAACTTACTCTGAAGAAGTTTGACAGTGGCTACGTGAAAACCATAAACTATTGGCACAATACGATATTATGGAGTTGTTTGGAAAAGCTTATAAGGAGTGTCAATCAGGGGAAATAGCAGCAAAAGGATTGAGTGTGGGTGAAATTTTCCCATTTAATAGGAATATGCTTTCAGCGATGCAGATTACTTTGCTGCAGATCACGAGGCAGAAGAAGCAGATACCTCTGTTAACACAACTGCACCGGAATAAGGTCCTTCTACTTCGTCCATGGCTTCAAAAGCAAAATCAGAAGAAAGTACTTTAAAATGTATAACACCTTTTGACATTGAGCCAAAAATTGCAACGAAAATAAGAGCATCTAACCGTGACCGAAATGCATCTAAATCTACAATTATATAGAGTTCTCCATATAAAGAAGAGCTGGAGGGGGTAGAAAAAAAATAAAGAAATGAAAATGAAGAAAGTAAGACTAAATTTAAACAAAGTAGAAAATGCAGAAAAAAATGTAAGCAGAAGAAAGTGGATAAAGCAAAATTAAATTTAAGTAAATTAGAATATGCAGAAAAAGATAAAACAAATAAAGTACAGAATAAAAAAGAGAAATTTAAGAAATCCAAAGGGGAAGATTCAGATACTAGCACAAGTGTAAGTTATCGATCTGCCTCTTCAGATGAAGTGGAGATGCTTGAAGAACCAAAGGAGCCTGCTAAACAGGATGCAGAGTGTTCCTTTTGAAGTGGAAAATTTAGCCAAGATGTTAAAGGAGAAAAATGGGTAATGTCCGACATGTGTGATCAATGGGTGCGTAGTGAATGTGCGGGATACGAAGCTGGAATGTACATTTGTGACTATTGCAAGGAGGAAAATTTTTAGTTCTTAATAATTTTGGTATGTTTAGTGTATTCCTAAGTTACAGCTTCTGCAAATCTCATGCAGGTAATTTGGAATACCCTATTCCAAATTACCTATAGGTTATCTTTTAGGGTCACAATGTGAATTTTTCAATCAAGTCCAAATATATTTTGTTCTCTTTCACAGAATATCGTGACAATTTGGTATTAAGAAATACATATTTTGCTTAAATAATTTTGCACGTTCTTATCCCTTATCGGTTTAGGCTTAAGTTTTACTAATTTTTTTTTCTAAATGGTATTCGAAATTATCTTCCTTTCCTCGACATATTATAATTGTCTACTTTGTTATCTCTTTGTGCCTTTACCCAAGCGGAATAATTACCTACGATTCTGGTTTTTCATGGCTATTTATGTAATCAGTTAAGGAAAACTCTATTTTATATAAAGAGCGTGTTTCTACAAAATGAGCGCAGCAAGTTTCGCAAAAGGCTGCGAGTTAAAGTTAGCATTAATATTTTTTTCTAATTTTGACTTATAAACTATAAAAAAAACAAGAATATTTTAGTAATGTTTTTAAGAAAAATTACCTTTCTCTATAAGGTCAACTGACAGTGTAGGGGTGTGTGGTGTGCAGATTAAATTAATGTTTTTTTAAATGGGACACCCTGTATATTCTTCCGGATATCGGTAGAGCTCTTTAAAACGAGTTCAGTAATATAAGGTTTGTTGGGTCTAGCTATAATAGTTACCACGTAAATTGCAAGAATGTCGGGCATCTGATTATTACTGAACCCCTCTCCTAAATTCTTTATTTGGTGACCTAGAAAAAAATATTGTATACAAAAGTTGTAGGTTCCTTCAAGAGCTTTTCTGCGGTGTTACTAGGAAAACAATTGAACGTCAGAAAAGCTTCTGAAGAGAGAATATTTTTCTAGCTCACCAGATAAATAATTTAGGAGAGGGGTTCAGTAATAATCAGATGCCCGACATTCTTGCAATTTACGTGGTAACTATTATAGCTAGACCCAACAAACCTTATATTACTGAACTCGCCTTAAAGAGCTCTATCGATATACAGAAGAATATACAGGGTGTCCCATAAAAAAAATATTAATTTAATCTGTATAATAGAATTTCGAATTCAATTGTTTTTCTAGTAACACCGCAGAAAACTGTATGAAAATCCTTACAATTTTTGTATTTAACATTTTTTTATACGAGGGCAAATAAAAAAGTTAAAGGGGGGTTACATTTATAACCGGACACCCTGTACAGGTAAGAGCTAAAGCGACAAAAATCTCCAAACAACTATTATTTACCTTCAATGTCAGGATCAAATATATTTATCTCCGATCTGCGTTATACTCAATGATATAGATAATTTTGCCTAAAAGGCACTTCAATAATTAACTCAATCAACATCCAAGGACAGTTTACCTAAAGTTGAAATAATGGTGCAATAAAAAAAATATTCTAAGTGAAAAGATTTTACTAGTCAATTTTGAAGAAAAAGCGATCAAACTATGGAATATGTTTTCAATCTTACGAAGCTAAATTTCTTTAAAAGAAAATGTCGACTGTAACGGAATATTTGTAAAATATATGTTATCAAGTATTAGCCTATTCCGCTCCATTAATTCTACCTATTTATCAATGGTTTTCAATGTTTAGCATATTGGTAGGCAGTATATTAATAGGCAATGCTTGAATGCTTCCTTAGTTTGACGCCGTGTTTCTTACAACGGTTGTCACGTGTTTTGAACTGGCCAATGAAAAAAAGCCATTGAATTTAAGTTTGTAGAATGTACAATTTTGTAAAGTTTGGTCGTCGGCACGGTGAGTGCCGACGAGAGAGTTTATTTGTAGGTTTAAACTATAATTATTATTGCTTATCGTGTCAACGTTTGATCCATGATGTATCTGCATCGATTTGCGTATTAAAGAGGTTAAGCACGTGTGAAATTACCTGGTTTATTTTTTCTTTATCGTTTGTAGTTCCTATCTCAAAACGAGATAGTAATTATCTTATCTTTATCTTTGATTAATTGAGACGTAATTAACGTCCAATTATTGTTTATGTGCCAAGAGCCATCTTAATAAATTAAGTAAAGAAATTACCTACTTGGAGTCATTAGACTTGTTTAAGAGAGGTTATACCTCGTTCTTCCTATATTTTTTTTATTAAAGTCTAGTGATTTTCTATTTGAAGTTGCCGAGAGCCACTGTTGGACAAGTTTCATAATTTTTTCATAATTTTCTTGTAAATTTCTAATTTCAATCATCATTTCCTTTGAATTTCATATATCTAATTAAAGAAAAGAAATACCTTGAGTAACAGTAATTATTCATAGTGTCATTTAATCATAGTTATTTATAATTTTTGATGAACTTAAATATTAATTTGAGTTTTGATTATATTTGCTGTAACCAGTGAATTTCCAAATAGTTGGTTAAAACCTTGTATATCAAACTGAGGTCCACAGGATACTCTTCTGTATAATTTTTATTAGCAGTATACACTAAGGCGTTCATTATTTTTCTTTACTTGTAAATACCGCTGGATGACGTAAACCTCTATAGTCCACGTCGCTGTGCCAGACCTGTAGAGGGAGAACCATACGCTAAGGCCACCCTTTTGAAGGCCTACAGAGCTCAAGTCAGCTAAACTTGGGAATAGGCAAAAGCAGATTTCTAGTAAAGGTCCCAATACGGTTGCATGGACATAGGATAGTAGGACAAATAGGTACGGAGTGGTAACATAAAATAATTTGCCTGTAAAGACCAATTAAATTTGTTAATTTTTAATAATAAAGTAAATTTAATTTTTATCATTTTGGTAAATTGAATTTTCATTAATCAATTTTATTTGATTGCATTTGTAATCTAATTTTAAGTTAATTTTCATCTTTATCATTTTTGTAAACTAAATCTTCAGTAATCAATTGTGCTCATAACTGCAGTGCACATGGTATCATAACTTGTAATTTAACCATATAGTTAATATATCATTTATTTTTAAGTTGATTTCTTTGATTTATCGTAAGTGGCGCCTTATAAATTTTAGATCACCAGAGGAAACATCTGAACCTACACCCTCAAATAAACTAAATAAATTAACTTTTGCTCTATCTTTACAAATTGGCCGAGCTAGATATTCATTACAAAGTGGGCAACACTAATTAGTTACACGACATAAAGAAGTGTCTTGATATTGAAACCTTTATAAAAAGACAAAATGATACAGAGTTTGAGAACAGAACACGTGAGAGAAATACTTAGACAAGCCGGTGACAAGAACTTTTTAGTAAAACCAGTTCTTCTTTTAAAATCCAAAATAATACAACGATTTTTGATGTAAAAACTGCCTTAGGCGCGATCAGCATACTTTTTTCTGCGTAGTGAATAAGACTCATGTACCACGCTCGGATATGTGACGCTTATTCTGGCAAAGTCTGCGTAGGCTTTAGCTAAACTAGAGAAATAAACTTAACGATATATCATAAACCTATTGTTTCATTCTTATTTCTCTTGAAAACGGCTATACGGATTTAACACGTTTTAAGGCAATACTTGGGGACTGCCGGCGGTTAATTGTTTTTGGGGATTACATTTTCTGTTTCCGAGCTAGTACGTCAAATCTGCGATTTTTCAAAATTTCGAAAAACCTTAAAAAATTTTATGACATTTTCTAGACACGTATCTTTTAACAGTCTTCCGAACCGTATTGAAATTGGCGAGAATCGGAAAATAGCAAGTATTTTTTGGCGTATACATTTTAGAAAAAGGGGTCATAATATAAGCCGTTCTAGTACCGAAAAAAACATGACACAACAGTTCGATAGGGAATTTCTAGGAGAAAAACTCTCTAGAAGGTTTTCTATTTTGAAAATGTCGGGAAGATGGCATTTTCAGGAAGAATGTCAAACATCGATTTCCAGGTCAAAAAAATTTTGATTTTTTTTTTCTCGAAAAAATTTTTTTATTAGAGAAGCCAACAAGAATTTTCGCCAAAAACTGTATTCGAAAACACTTTTGAAATTATGGTACCTTCTATACAAGGTGAGATCATTGAACTTTAAATTTTCGCCCCCTCGAGTTTTGACACCACGTCATTATTTGTTTATTACTGAAGAAGCAAATAATCTAAAGCCACCAAGCTTTCGTACGTTAAAAGTGAAAGGAGATATGAGCAGAATATACCAAAAAATATTTCGGCAATTTTACTAATCTGAATAGACAGTTTGGGTTAGCTTTCGATGCATTATGAAAAATTCCAATATTTTGACTTATCGTTTAGGATAAAATACGTAGATTTATACATTAAGTTATCTACAATCTCATTAAAAACGGTTTGAAGCTAGAAAAATGGGTGAGGATCGGAAAATGTGGAAATTTTTTAGTGATTAAAGGCAGTTTTTGGTGGATTTGATGATAGATTTTGAGATGAAATTTTAGCTTGTGAGGGAAGCAAGCAGATTTATTTGCCTGAAATCTTATTTAAAGCGATTTGAAGATGAGATAATGAGCTATGGTCGGAAAATCTGGACATTTAAGCGAAAAATAGGAGTTTCTGCTGGTTGTATGGGAGATTTCGCGGTCAAATTTTATTTAAAACATCGAAGTTGTGGCAAGTAATTTCAAAAAAATAGAACACAAAAATCATAATATTAATCTCGCATTGTTGAAATTTTCACTTCTGTCGTCTGTATTTATGTACTCACCATTTTTTTTATAGGTAAAGGTTACCGTTATTAACCTAGTGGTACAGAAAATCCCTGGGGCATTTGTTATTTAATGCGTCTGTAAGAGAGCCTTGTTGATAAATAAATAAATAAATAAATGCATTTCCATATATTAGACATCCGCTAAGAAGGTCTTTTACCCCAATTCTGGCCGATTCAGTGGCGAATATAGTAAGAATCAAGCAGCATAAAGTATATAAATTCAAATCAATGGCAGAGCGGTACGTGGAAAATTCAATAGAAAATGAAAACAAAGCAGACATAAAAATATCGAGAGGAATACCGAAGAAACAGCACACAAGCTGCGAGGTGCACATTAGTCTATGGAGTGTCAATGCTGGGTAGGAGTCTGAGGGACAGGATACACATTGTGACTATATGGCATAGAACAGGTATGACTGATGCCATGAGTAGCAACAATAAAATAAAACTGATCTGGCCATCTAACGTGAACAGTGGTTGGAACATGGTCAAAGCATATTCTGGGGTGGAGACCTAGGCACGAAGGTTATAGAAGCAGAAGCAGAGCACCAAAAAAATGGACCAATGACATCAAGAGAATCCGGAGAAACTGGATGCAGCACGCAAGATAGAAACCGATGGCAAACACTTAAGGCTCTGGCACACAGAACGCGGTCTGTCGCGGCGGGCAGCTTTCGCGCCATCTTCGCAGCAGTAAAGCGATTTATAATGCCACACAGGCTGCGATATTTTCCTACTTTTTGTTCGGTCGTGCCTGTGTTCGCAATGTCTAGCTCTGACGAGGAGCAACTTCTTCTTCTCTTTGCGCTCCAAAAAAAGAAAAAGAAAAGACGTTATTGGGTGCAGCATCCCATCAATAAAAAAAGAGAACAATTTGGTGAATACCACCGTCTCTGTATTGAACTACAGTAGCATGAAGACAGATTTTTTCAATATTTCCGCATGTCCAGAATGTGTTTTGAAGAATTATATGACATGTTAAAGCCCAATTGTGCTAAGTGCACCAAATAATAATAAATATTTCAGTATTTTCCGGCATGATGCATCAAACTATTCTTAAAGACGCGCGAAAATCTGTGATTTTGTACAAGTGTATCGCTCGTCGTCGCGATCTAAACTAGCCCGCCGCGATAGACTGCCTTCAGTGTGACTGTTATAATACATTTCCGTGTAATATAAAATTATCGCTTTGTCGCTGCGGTCCAAGATCGCTGCCCGCCGCGAAGACCGCGTTCTGTGTGCCAGAGCCTTTAGGAATGCCTATGTCCGGCAGTGAACGCAAGCGACGTTTTGATAATGATGATGAATGTAATTTTAAATTGGTTTAATAAAAAACGCATAATTTTGTTTTTTATATTATTTTACTAAGTAACTGGTGGCCAAATTTTTATTTATTCACAAGTTAAGCAAAGATGAACTTTTTCTGATGAAATAAAAGCTTATTTCGACAGTGATTCAAATGTTGAAAAACGTCATTTTATATATCAAAGTTAGAAAAAATAAAAAAAAATTAACATAGGCACCCTGAACAATTTACATTTTTAATAGGTTATCATTTTAGGGAAATCGAAATAACATTGATAAAACAATCTTTTCAAAACATACATTTTCCCTGGACGTCTTGCTTATATCACTTGCTTTGTCTCTTAATCATTGGTTTCGCGACATAATTTGGGGTAAATACCATCATAAGAGAACATGGTTAGCATGCAAATGAATATCGAAATTAATTGTTCATAATATAAAGAGATGTTATCCTATGGGCAAGAATCTGAAGAATCGCTTTTTTCCTCATCTGAGGTTTTTCTGAGGTACTCGTTAAGTCTATAAAAATCTCCTGAATTTTGATACGGTTCGATTCTCATGATGAGAAATAACTAACCTTCTCTTGGTGAGTAAAATTGGACTGTAGGACTTGTGATTTCAATGGTTGTGGTGATGGCGATTTATGTATAATGGTGGACATGCTAAGCGAAGGTGCTTGGCGCAGCTGTTACGAATGGTGTAATTGTGATGTCTGTAGTGTTGATAAAGATGCCGAAGATTTGGATAATGAATCAAGTGGTAGGCCTAAGTCCCGCACTTAATTTTCAGTTAATGCTAATATTCTGTAGGTCACGAAACCTAATTTAGGTTCTTATTTTAAAATTGCCTGAAAAAAAAACTGAACTGTAAATTTTCAAACTAAAAGCTAACCTTCTGTATGCATGCCATATCGGTGGGTAACGACGCCGACGTCTCTTAAGCAGAATTACTCCTAAAAGAAGTACGTTACTCACCGGTGTATCAAATTTTAAGGTGCAAAAATAAAAAAAATCGAAATCATACTAAAAAAACAGTTTATTAATACTATTATTGACTAGTTGTATATCGGCCGTTAATAGGTCTTCGAACCAGGAACCTCTAGAACTGACCACTTTTTTATATTGAGTAGGCATCTATAAAATGATGAGTAATCTCTTTTTTAAATTCCTATTATATTTAAGTCAGGTGTGATGGTACGTGCTAAGTTACTTAAATAATCGGGTTATACGGCTTCATCGGGTTAGGTTAACCAATCGACGACATTGAAGGTAATGCACGAGAGTCAAGCGTTTCTCAAGTTCTAAATGAGTAAACTAAATATATTCAGTTCAGAAAAATATTTTTTTTCAGGCCTAAATATAACACGATAAAAATATTTTCAGGCAAAATACAAACTATAGTTGCATTTATATTGCATTTTGATGATAAGACAACTGTTGGGTAAAAACAGACTTATTTGTACACGCCACTAGTCACCTGCATTGTCAGTTGAATACTGTTGTCGTACTTACAATACAATTATTAAACTACGCCCTCTCACCTGCTATGCCATCTAACCCGATTTTACCTTAACTATATTTGTACTTTGGATATTCAACTTCGATATGCTTTGAAAAAGTATTAAAACAAAAGAGTTTAGAAATTCTCCAAAACTAGATACAGCGCATATTTTCATATGAACAGGTTTATGGATAGATAATCGAATAATGTTACCTCGATATTTATTGCCAAATAAAACTGCAATGCATTAATTAAATTATTATAACCGCATTAACATTTTGCGGTTTAATTATACCATAATTGCTAATTGATATTTTGATAGCACGTATGAATATGACATTAGTGTTTAATTTCGCTGATCAATATGTTTATTGTAGGGGTAAAAACCTGGATAATTTACTGGGGTATATCGATACTGCATATTTTAGAAAACTAATTTAGATCAGTTTCCATAATGACAAATGTACAAATAGAAATGAATCCAAACTATTAGTCAGAAGTAAGTGAGTAATAAATGAATAACATAGAAGCCGAGGTATACAAGTAGCGCACACAACTTGATTTTAAGAAAACCATATTCAAAGGTAAACTAATTATTACAATTAAATAAATTCGTTTGGTCTAAGGTCTACTATTAAAGTAGTAATAATATAATGTTTATTTAAACTTGTTTTCACACTTCGACTTATATGTCCTGGCATATATGCAAAAATGTATTGGCAATAAAGTGGCAAAACAAAACTATAGTGGATACAATTGAAGTAGATATTCAGCTGCATACAATTGACCTTTAATAAATGATTCAAAATATTCAGATAATTTTCAAATCCTTCATTAAAAACTTAAATCATTAATATTCGGCTGTAGGCTACACATTATCATCATTCACGTTAACAGCACTGCCATTTCGGGACCTGCTTTATTTCGGTGCAGATTTTTGAAGAAATTAGGATAGATTTGAAGCTACGAACTCTAAAAGTTCCATTAGATTTTAAGTATTTTACTTTAAATCCTTTGGTGACCCCTGGAAGTGACCCCTGCCCACTAGGCAAAATTGATTACTAGGACTCTGTGATTTTTTTTTGTTCTACAAGGCCGAAGGCTTTTCCACATTCGTTGTAAGAGTATCGTGAAATTAAAAATCTCTGCTCAACACTGTCGCTATAGGTATTCCTTATAATTAAGAGCTAAAATTCCACAATAATATGGCTTTTATTCTACCCTCAAAAATTATCGCAAAAAGCAGTTATTAACAGGAATGATTTCAATAAATTTCATAAGGCAGGATGCAATTTGCTAGCATCCCTAAGATGCTTGATCTTTATGCCAGACATACATTTGGATATTCGCATTTGGAGGTTGTGTACGTTAAGTTGTATGTCCAAAGTTGGAGGTAGTACTATGCCTTAGAATTTGTCAAATGAGTTGGCATAGTCTTTTGTGAGTCAAAACATATCGCGACTTTAGTCATGTCCTCATTACGATGCCTACGGTCCGTAGCTAGCGGCAGCGGATTTGCGCAGATACAGTTATTTTGAATTTCTGCTTATAGCTTCGTTTCATCCATGCGATCGATCGTAACTTGAAATTTGCCACAGGTTATATATGTATCTGTGTTTTTCTATAGAAACTCTCCTTAACTGGTGCTACGTGTTTCACATCTTGACAAAAACTGGCATAGAGTTTGTACATACCTCATCTTCAAACCGAGTCATGGGTCTAAATATTTTTGTTGAAACTGCTTTTCTCTGAATTAATGACTGTAATACCATGGAAATGAGTTGATATGTTACTTGAGAACATCGACAGCTTCTTGTGAAAGTTTATTGCTAGGTTCGTTCTTCCCTATTCTATCGCGAGGAGCCACATCAGGCTGTACAATTTTCTTCTTGTTAACTGAATTCCATATTTATTTATCACACATATCAAGAGTTTTCATAAGAAGTTCGTTGCATACTTTGAATCCGTTCAGTTTTTTTAAGCGCGATGTGTCTCTGAAATTGTAGCTACTTTTGTCCTCTTATTTGCATCTAGGCAATAGGGCCACATAGAAAAGAGGTTTTCAACTCCCAGATCTCAGCTTCCAAAGGACTTGATGACTTTCTTCAGAAATATTCATACTATAATTATACCTATATCTCTGGATATACTATTGAAGTTTCTTTGGTGCGTGGACTTTATGTTTCCGATCTACATACATCTATCATTGGTTTCTGATTTTTTTGCTCTTCCGCTTTTCCAGATTGAAATTCTTATCTTTCCATCGGTCTGACGTTCAGAAGGATTGGTTTTTCCAGGATTGCTGTTATTTTCAGATGATTCCATCACTAAACAATGTGCATTATTTATATGTAAAATTCAAAAAAGGAGTTATTGAACAAGATTTTAGCCTAGTTTTACGACAGTTTGGAATTTTCATTACATGCCGTGATAATTGCTCAACCGACATAAATCGCATCAACTTCTTGCATAGTGTAAAGGGTACTAAAAAGTATAACTAAAAACAATGAAGTTATAGTTTTAACTGCGTCAAGACAAAATGCGTAATTATTTTAAAATTAACTTTAATAACTTCCCATAATTGATTGTTTTTGAGGTTAGAAATTCATTTTTTTCTTCTGCCA
>MU182067.1:31080-82160 GCA_016904865.1 Pissodes strobi
CACTATGGATATTACAATAAAATTATGATACTATAGCAGCAAGGCTACAAGTACTGGCAGCCAAATCTGACTGCTAAAAATCGCAATTATTTTGCCAAAGCGAGAAACGAATGCAAATGTGTGATTGACGAAACTCAGAACAAACATAATCAAAGGACCAGGACCAAGAATTTCTATTCGGTAGCAAAGGCAGTAAGTAGTAACTTTACAAAAACGTCTCTCTCACCCTTGATAGAAGAACGCGGCTTCAAGGCGACCATAGCCAAGGTAAAATCAAACATGCTCGCTAAAATGTTTGTGTCTATCTTAGACGTCCCCCAAGGTAAGGGTCTCCCCACCATATCGAACATCAACACTACCATGGCAGAAGTTAAGTTTAATCACCGTGATATTCGTAAAATCCTTAAAGAACTGGATATACAAAAGGCATCAGGACCGGACGGAATACCTGCCATCGTGCTAAAGAACTGGACCAACGAAGTAACACTGATTTTTTTAGCATTTTTTCTCTACCTTACCGGAAACGGATTTACCCATCGTCTTGGAGTCCCTCGAGTGCAACCTGCTCCAAAAATGTCAAGAAAACCACGCTCTTAAATTATCGGCCTCGCTATCGCCCAATTGCCTTCCTTCCAATAATCCCCAAATTCATGGAACATGTAGTCAATCAGCAACTACACAAGCACCTTGAGGGCAATATATTAATAATTGGGGAAAACCAATACGGCTTTCGCAAAGTGGGATCGACTGGAGATATATGGGCCTATGTCACTGATATATGGACTATGGCCATTGCAAACTACGGAGAATATCGAGCAGTTGCGTTTTATATTTCAAAGGCATTCGACAGTATTTGGCATGTTGTATTGCTTTACACACTGCCGTCCTTCGGACTGCCAGCCCCTCTCTGCAGCTGGCTTGTCAGTTTCCTTAAGAGCCGATCTTTGCACGTTGCAGTTGATAGACACATATAAGACACATTCAATATTAATGCGGGCATACCTCAGAGCGCAATACCAACTCTGTTCTTCATCTATATTAATGACCTGCTGACCGAAACCAATAATCCTGTATACAGTTTTGCAGATGAGAGTATCTTTGTCTCCCAATTTAGACCGGAAAACTTATACCAGCGACTGAGACATATCATCTCATACAGGTGCAGATTACAGATATTAATCAAGATCTGAAGAGGGTGCGTACTTGGGGTGACAGAAATTTGGTACAGTCTAATGCGGCCACGTTTACCAAGAAAGCCAATACGGCGCACACTGGAACGATCCAATGCTAAAGGCCGGACATGGCAGCAAATTTATCATTTCATTTTATAATATTTTTTTTGTAATTTTTTTGTTGAAAAGTCTATACTTTATCTATTAAAAGTCAAATTTGGTTAAGTGAATCAACTAATGTTTTCAATTATCACATAAAACAAAACTCTTGGTTTTCAAATATGTATATCATCTAAATGCATAAAGATTGTAATATTAAATGGTTAAAATGTCACTAAATTATGATTTTTGTACCAAAGTTGTTATTTCTATTCTAGGAGACAATTTTAAAATAATATTGGCTGATACCAGTTTTTTGGGGATGTTTTTTTTCACTAGTGAATCATTTTTCATAAAAAAATTAAAAAATGACGTCATTATTTTCACCAAAACTAAAAAGTCCCGATGTGTTATAGCATCTAAACTAATCTTTACTTTCTACTGAATCAATCACCACGCAGTTTAGCTGCAACTATTCGCAACAAAGAGTGTCATGAGCAAAAATAGTTTATGTTGTTCCCCAGGAGCATCAAATATTTCGACGCCTATCACACTGGAACTGTTTAACGCCGGGCATAATAGCAAAAATGATATCAATTCATACATTTTTTTCTTAAATATAAGTAGCTTAGGGGTCGTCTTAGAGGTCTGTCGTATGTACAGGGTGATCCACTATAATGTCCCCCCCTTTAGCTTTTATATTTTACTTGTCACAAAAAAATGAAAGCAGGGTTATGTAGGTATTTGAACATACTTTTTTTCTACGTAATATTTTGTTTCAAAAAATCTCCCATGTACAAGGGAGAACAAAAATTTTTTTTTCAAATAGGTCACCCTATATTTGAATTTATTTTTGGATTCCATCATTCCTCGTAAAATTCTTAGCATAATTCATATAATATACCATATTAATTAATTAAGGTACTTTACTCTTGAGCGCAAATCATGTTTTCTGACAAATCTCGTACATACTGATATGTACTGACAAAATGTGTCATCTGATGGTTGCATTCTAGGTTTTGGACCATGCAGAACTTTTTACAAAGAATAACTTTTTGTGGTAAAATTAACAATAAAAAACAGACACACTGTATATAACCATATTATGGTCTCATAAACTATGGATTTTTGGAAACATCTTCATATGAACCGTTCGTTCCTTCAAAATGTATCAAAACCATAAGTCCCATAAGCCTATGGCCACCATCATAACACCTTGTTTCGCTATGTCCGCCATCGCGAAATTAAAATGGCGACACATTTTATTGAAAGCACTTAAAAGTCATTTGTGTTACCTTTTAAACCAGGCATCAATGTTTCAAATCGATACAGTAGTAAAAAAAAAATCTGTGCAAAAAATTCGATGTCCAAGCTCTTCCATAAGCTCGTTCCACTGTGCGGCGGGCCCTGACATCATTATAGCAGGATCGACCATTTCTTCATCCTCGTCAATCGGACTACTGGATGTCTTGGTCAACAGCAATATGTCCGGGCATGAGCATGTCGCTAACATCGCAAAATCAGCATGGCAGAAGCTTGGTGCGCTATTTCACAACAAAATTTGTATACACCTCAGCAACTGCTCTTGCTCTACAAAGCGCAAATAAGACCGTGCTTAGAATATTGCTCACACATCTGGGGTGCCATTTGGATAGTCTGGAACACCACATACATGTGGCCGAGATATCCCTGTTTTATAGATGTTTTTAAGACATATGTTCCCAGGATTTGTCAAGAGCGCACCTGATCGTTGTACAGGGTGTCCGGTTATAAATGTAACCTCCCTTTCACTTTTTTATTTGCCTTCGTATAAAAAAATCTTAAATACAAAAGTTGCAAGGATTTTCATACAGTTTTCTGCGGTGTTACTAGAAAAACAATTGAGCATCGAAATTCTACTGTACAGATTAAATTAATGCTTTTTTTAATGGGACATCCTGTAAATATATAAATAAACGACGTGTTTAATTTTAATATTTTACTTATTGCGTAATTCTGACGTATTCTTGCGATTCTTCCCTGATGTCATGTAAATACTCGTAGTACATCGGCTTTTTTGGCCTTTCAGCGCATCTTCGTGGGTAATCTGTTATTAATTGAAACAATATTTATAACTAAATACGTTGTGAAACCATGTCACTTTGTACACCCAAATCATATTTTTTATATCACTATAATGTTCTACATGTACTTCGATACTTCAAAAGAATGCTTAAATAGAAAGTTGATAAAAATCCTTTTATAACCTTTTAAATTATATTGTTTTTAAATGACAGATCCATATTTCGATTTACCATAGAGTTCGTCTTTACCGACTATTTTAGTACCCCTTTAGATAACAGTGAAAGGTTACTAAAACATAAAAGGTTTCTTGGGCAATAGGTTAATCGTAATAATTAGTCTAATGGACGCATTCATCAGATACAAAGTATTTTGTTTAAAATATTTGTTAAAATTAACATTTATTTGAAGTTACAAATGATATTGGGAAACAAAATTATAAATCTAGTGCAAATGACGAATAAAATTTGCGATTATTATTATATTGTGGCTTAAATTGAAAATCTCATTGATTCTATGTGGATAGGATAGGAGATAGTCTTTTTATTTATTTACATAGGCTATTTGGACTTGTAGTGTAAATTTATTCCGTAGTGCAGGCAGCATTTGATAATAATTCGACTTGTTAACTAGTGGTTTCCTCGGAAACGTTTTGGAGTAGAAAGGCGACACTTAGGCAGCCGACGGTCATTTGTTTTTAACGATCTGACTTTTCGTACTAAGGTACTACGTCACAAGTGTGATTTTTCCATCTGGTATATGTTACACGATAACTGTCCGAAAAATTAAACAATTTTGATGAAGTTTATTGTAGGCGTTCCTTTTGATTGCCTTCCAAACTCTGTTAAATTGGTGAAAATCGGGAAAAGGTGAGTATTGTTTTAGTGGTGTGTATCTTTGGAAAAAGGAGTAAAGTTGGGTATTTCTAGCTCCTAAGAAGTCGCTAGGATTGCAAAATTTAGTTCCATAAAAATTTTAGAGGAGAAAACCCCCTCTAAATACATTTCTGTTTCGAGAATGTCGGGAAAATTTACTTTTCAAGAAAGATGTAAATCCATCGATTTCAAGGTCACATAAAAGATTTTTTTTCTCCAAAAATATTTAAAACAAAACCTTGAGTTGACGAGAATCTACGCCAAAACCCGTACAGAAGAACACCTTACAAGTAATAATTCCTTCTGTACAGGGTGAGCTAGTTGAATTTAAAGTTTTGGCTAATGTCAGTCTTATCACGACACGTCACCACATAATATTTTATTACTGGAAAACTGAATAATTTGATGCAACCAAACTTTTGTACATTAAAGAAGGAGGATTTGAGTATATTATACCCAAAAACCGCAGCAATTTGATTGATTGATTGAGGATGACGAATTACTGATTTCTTAGATTGTCAGTTTGAAAAATTTACTTTATGCGTAGGTGGCAGCGAACGCATAGCTACTAAAAAAAAAACAATTTCTGGTGCCAAACCCTCGATATATTTGCTATAAAAGTTTCTCCTATTTCGGATTTTTCTTTTTTTTTGAATAGTTAGATTTGCTTTTGATGGGAATATGGGAAATTGTGAAGGATTACATCTTCCAATACATTTACATTACATTAAAGTGAAATGTGTAGATTGATACATTCAGTTGCGTTAAAATCTTATTGAAAATGATTTGAAGATGGAAGAATGGGCAAAGATCGGAAAATTTGTGATGAAATGCAATCTGTTGCTCTTATGGCAGATTTTGTGGTAAAATTTCGCTTTCAGCATATCGATGTGTATAGTTAATGGGTAAATGTATATTATTTTTTTCTAAAATCTCGGTTAAACTGATTTGAAGCTGGGGTCAGGATCGGAAAGTTTTGACTTTTTTGCAAGCTAAAATGGCGGCCAATTTTATGGATCAATTCAAGGTTAAAACTACTCTAAACATCGAGGTCTATAGCCTTTGTGGTTAGCACTGTCATATTATACTACCAAATTGTATTTATTTAGATTATTTCTTTTTTTTTCGTATTCTACACAAATTATTTAGACATCGCACACCATATCAAGTATTATTTGTTAGTTTTCTATGCTTAAGAATTATGATTTGATAAGTAAATTATTTTGATCCCTATCGAAGTCAATTATGATTTAACGGCGTGAACCCTTTGAATTTTATTTCTTTAACAAAATGTAAAGGTTAATCCTAAATATGTAGTAGTTTTTGAAGTGAAACTTCTTAGGCGGCAATTAGACAAGCATTGAATGTGAAATTTCAAGGATGCGTCACGTTTGGTAACATTTCGTTCTACGAGACAGAAGAAAGATATAACGTAGAGAGAAAAAGAGCTATACATTATATATTTATAATTTAGGCTACGCATGCGTGCGTTGTGGAAGTACGCGTTAGCGTTAGACGCTATAATATATGAGCAGCGCTATACCACGCGTTGTGTAATTGATATTTATCATTGTGTCTTGTGATTATTGATATAATTATATTCTAACTGTCCATAGTATAATGATGTCAGAAACAGAGTCTTAAATAATTCAAGGATAATCCACTCAGCCATAAATTTGTAACATTGGAGAGTTTCAACTCTTCCTTACCTGTTTTAAGACCAAGATCTGGTAATGAAAAAAGAAGGAGCGGTACAACTGACAAAAGAAAATCAAGAGAATTTTATTGCATTAACCAGAATTACTTTGATTGTTCCCCTATTATTTTAGGCAGACATTCTTTATCATTACTTGTTGTTGTTAACTAGAACTTTCTACTTTATCTTCAATATATGATGTTTTGATATGCAGTCTTCTTGTATGTTTGTTTGTTCACTATAATTATTATTTGCGGACTGGCCTTTAATTCCTACTATTTAAGCTTTAATAGTTATTTTAACGTCATATTACCTTAACTGAATATATTCTTTACATATAGAATCTTTATCAACAAAAGCAACAAAAACACTTTTTACTGCGACTGTTCCTTTATTACATAAACCATACAAAACTTATGTTGTTATTGGTCACAAAAATCCACCAAATATAATATTCTAGCCATGGTCATTGATGGAGTATATTATGAACATGGCAGAAATTTTATTTTTATTCCTTAATTTACATAACCAACAAGAACAGCAACCCATGTTTTAATAAAGCTGCCAGTTAAAAACAACCACTTAGTCAACTCCTAACTTAATTTACTTCGTCAATTAGGGAGGGAAATTTCCCAAAAAGACGCTCTAAATAATAAAATCACATCTCCGGCACTTACAAGTGTCTAGCTGCCATAAATTGGTTCCCAATTTTCATATTTGAATATGTATAGTGCCTTTGGAAATACCGCAAGTTTATAAATAGACTGCGTTCGAAAATCACATTTGGATCTCCTTTTTTTTTCAAACGCCTGAATATGGGTTACAAATAATAGAAACTTGCAACATTACATCGCATCGGCATACCTATACGCAGTTCATGTTTGTCAGTCAAATTACAGATCAGCATTACCTATAATTTAATTAGATGAAACAAATATTTCAGTACAGAGAAAATTTGTGGTTATATATATGTGTATAAGGTATATAATGTATTCGAAGTTTTTACCAAATATGTTGATACGCATAGAAACTTGATTTAGTTGACAATTTTAGGGTAACCAATGTACTTCGATGATACAAAGCTAAAAGAAACCGTATACAAATTGTTAAATAAAAATGTTCTAGAAAATATTTAGTCACTTTTAGGTGCTCTTGAAAGTGCGGTTTTTCTAAAGAAGCAATAAGCACCGAAAACAGCATTTCCTCAGGCTAATTGCGTCATTGGCAATTGTTCTGATAGAAAATTAATCCTAAATATGTCCGGTAACCCTGTACATACATTGCAGCACTGAAATGTTTTCCACGACCTAAAAATATGGCAGATTCTCACGTCAGATAGGTATATCGACAGTGCAAGCGGACCTTAAATGACCAGCAATACTGACAAAATTTTTCAGCGTTGCCGCCGCGCCGGGCATATCATTAAGGCATGCTGAGGAGACATTATTGTCCAATACAGTACTGAAAAATATTTCTACTGGGCAGTACACGCAAAAACAATGGCAAAAGAATAGTGAATATTTTTCTAGCTTCCAGAAAAACTAATTATACGCAGTCGTCATTAAATGCATAACCAGATTACGTATAACGACCATTACAGCGACGAAAACGTTTGGACACGGAAATGGCCAGGGTCTTACGGACCTTTAAAGTTTATCTAGAATTAACAAAATATGTTCATGTTGCATGCAATCAATCCTAAAATATGGCTCTCCATGTCGAGAATAACTTCAAAACTGACAGCAATATCAATACTTAACGTAGTAACCTTGCGGCGCAATCTGCAAGTTCTTAAGGCTGATTGTACCGTCGAAATGTAATTGTGGGCAGCAACATAACACCAACATTTAAGTTTTAATATGACAATGCCTTCAAAGGCCGGCCGGTTACACGACATATGATATTCCATAGAGTAATCGGCCCTATGATGGCTTTTCAATCGACAATCTTTTCTACTCTGTTAGTGGTTGGTTGCTTTGTGAAAAATTATTAGGGGTACAAGAGTCGATATTTTACCTTTAAAATACTTTACTTTAATTCGAAATAAACTCTGTTAATTACTATATCACATTTATGGGATGTAAATTGAAGCACATTTTGCTTTTTATTTTTGGTGTTAAGAAAAAAATATTTCTGTAAGAGGCACTTCGCCAATAATATTTCAGTATTAATTAGGTATATTCACGAGTTTATAGCTTTATTTTTTTTTTGAAATGTACCAACAGGTTCCTTTGGAGTTTTCATTTCTGGTTATCGCAAAAATTTATATATCTAATTTTCCTTTCAAAGCTGTAAGCCTCAAAATAGAACGAAGTCTTTCAACACACCTGGTGTAATACATAGCAAGATTAATAATACAAACTTAAATCATAGCTCAACTAATTTAATTGCCTAAACTGATACTTTATAAACTGCTATTTCAATTTTTTCCCTGCGATAGATAAGATGAAAAGCAAAATAGCATTGCCTCCTTTTTCTCCGACTTTATTACAGTCTTTATCAGACGGTGCATTAGCGAGGTATTGTGAGATGTCACAGGAAGGCATGAAGTTTTATCAATTCTATTTAACAACACAAGTAAACAACCTGGCCTGCAAGCTGGCGCCCGAAGTTTGCCTTTTTATCAGGGTTAAATGTGTTCTTTTGTCACATACAAGCAGAATTATGTGATATAAATTGGTTGCTAAAAAGTAAATATCCTCGACGAAAATAGGAATGTTTAAGTTTCGTCTGGTACGGGCATGTCCTTAGACAAATAAAGTTTGATATTTAGGTAGTCTACATGGTGCTTGACGTTTCTAATCTATCTGGAAAAAATGTATGTAAATTTTTATGAAAATGTAATTGTACTCAAAAAACGGCTCGAAGCAATTTTTTTTTTAAATCCTACAAGATTGTTCTCAAATATTTGTAGGCCAAATACATATATGTAGTTGTAGAATGAAGCAATGAGAAATATAAGTATAAAGCAATTTTCTAGGCACCATTTGTTGTGAAATTTACTGCATGTATATGAAGGAACTTTTTACTACAAAATTATCGATATGTTAAGATATAGTATATTTCATTACCAGTCCGGAAACTAGGCTTTTCCAGTGCGCGTATGACAGTTTCTGGTGTGAGGCGTAGCCGAACACCGGAAGTCGTGCAAGCAAGCAGAGGAAAAGCTGTTTCTGGTCGTGTAATGAACGATATTTTTCATAATACCTCTCTGAAGTCAAAACATAAACATAAAATTATTATAATTTATTATACGCTGTGTCTAGACTCCCGGTACCGGTATCCGAAAAAATCCCGGTAAAATGATAACGTATATAATAATGACGTAAAAATCTACCGGTATTTATATCAAGCTATGCTAGCCTCCCGGCACCGATGTCCGCATAAATCCCGGTATGTATTGATGACGTAATATTCTGCCGGTGTTTCTATTAATCCCGTTAGATTTTATAAAATATTTAAAGATCCTTTACAGGCGTAGCCGACTATATCAAAATCGGCCTCTCCTATTGGTCGATCCGCATGACCCTCCGCTCGCTTCGCTCGCTACGGGGGCTCAAGAAAAGGAAACTAACCAGGTGCTAACGCAATCTAACCCAAGACATACCCAAAATCAAAAAAAAAACTGTTTAGAAACATAATCTTAAAAAAAAATAAAAAAAAGCAATGGGGTTCGAACCCGTGCCGTCCAGGTGAGACCCAACTATCTAAACCTCTACACCACGAGAGCTCTTGCGACAAATTGATTGCATCACGAAGACATATTGTAATACGAGATCAAAATCTACCGGGATTATTGTAAATACCGGTAGACCATTACGTCATCATACCGCCATTATATTTTAACGGGATTTATTCGGATACCGGTACCGGGAGGCTAGACACAGCGTTTATTATAATTATAATTTTACGGATAAAGATCATTAACAAATGTTTTGAAAATATTGTGAACTAATTAAAATCATTAATTAAATATCACCCTGTCGCAAGTTTGAACTTGAAATTGAAAAATGTTATATAAACATTCACTGTTAATTATAAACAATTTGAGCGGTCGACGGGAGCGACTTTAATCCTTAATGATGCAATCATCAGCATTCTGTAACATATAAATACGCCGGCAAACGCCGAGTTAATTAGACTTTCGGGTCTCTCAAACCGCTCAATTAGTCGCTTGGCAGTACACAGGGTATTATTGCATTGGCCACAAGCAGGAAACGGACAAGAAGTGGAGACATCCGCGGGAGCCACATGGAAGTTACTACCAGAAACAATAGCATATGAGGGAACCGTCCCGTTAACCTACAGCATACCATGGCGGGACAACACAGAGACCTCTCCAGCCTTTAAATTCGGATGCCTAGAAGACGGAGAAAACTGTAAAAGACTAAAATATATGGAAGAGATATCAGTAGCACTGGACAAAGAGTTAAATAGTTTAATAAATAGTTGGAATATAACTAACCTTAAAAAACAACCAAGGTCTAAAAGAGCCATCTCTTTATCCTTCATCGCAGACGGTCTCAACTGGTGTTGTGGAGTCGCAACCCAGCAAAAATTGGACTCCATGGTCATGGATGCCGAGGATCTAAGGCAGCGGATGAATTCTATAACTAATGGTCTGGATTCAACACTGACAATCCTTGGGCAACAATCCAGTAGCGTGGAAAAGGCACAACAGGAGACGGCAAAATCACTACAAAAAACAGAAGAAAAAATTAAATTTTTAGAAAACTATGCTGAAAATATAAATAACCACATGATATCAGAAGAACAGGTACAACGAAACGTGATACTTGGAAGTGTGCAAACAAACTTAGATTTATTAAAAAAAATATTAAGGCTTACACGAGCTATACATAAACAAGATATATTTTATATTTGTAAACACCACCAAATCCCGATATCTCTAATAAAACCAGATATCCTAAGAGAAGACCTGGTAAA
This sequence comes from Pissodes strobi, assembly GCA_016904865.1. Taxonomy (NCBI): domain Eukaryota; kingdom Metazoa; phylum Arthropoda; class Insecta; order Coleoptera; family Curculionidae; genus Pissodes; species Pissodes strobi. The sequence goes on from MU182067.1 coordinate 41,931, forward strand.
ACTTAACAGTGAGATAAACAAAAAAATGCACAACCTAGCAATACACTTTCACGACGTAACCAAATACTATGAGTTACCAATAGCCGAATGCAGTCTAATAAGCGATACAATAATAATACATATAAAAGTACCTATAAAACAAATCACACATCAATGGAAACTGTTTGAACTAATAACATTTCCATTTGCTTGGCATGGGCAAACATGTATTATTGAACATGATACGTTGTACCTGGCAGTAAAAGAAACTAATATAAACCATAATCAAGAAACAAGGCAAATAACAGGAACTGGGCTACATTTATGCAACCCTTATAATAACAAACTATGCTACCTACCTAGATTTGCAGGAGGGGTCCTTCAAGGTCCAGCATGCTCTACAAAATTATTCCAGGATACTACAGTACAGGACTTGACTTCACATTGTCCGATGAGGTGCCATAAATCTAATTTACTCCAAATCACAGAACTCGAGGACCATGAATTCATGATAACACATTCACAGGAAAATATGACGCTTCAGTGCAATGACCAAATTGTTCCCATGGACCATAATGTATCAGCTCCAGGAGCCCTTAAAGTTTATATCCCGTGCCACTGTAACCTAAAAGCGAGTAAGAGCATAATAATCCCGCAAAGGTTCCCGTGTAAAACTGAAAGCCGGCAGGTAGCAATAACCCACGTCCTACCGGCTGCATGGACAAATTTAAAATCTTTTATATTCAACCCTCTTCTAATAATCAGACCTACCAAGTTTCACAACATGGAAGAATGTATAAATCATAATTGGTCTTTGACCATCCCACATTTAAATCTAACTTCCAGTAAGGAAACCCTGCAAAATATCGCGCAAGAAATTAAGCAATTACAACAAATACCCCCTACATATCATTGGCAAATAGAAAATCATGGTATAATGTTCACATGGAATGTAATATTGTCAATAATACTAGCTTACGTGATATTTCATAGACGAATTCCAGGTCAACTAGCAGTCATTCAATCTGCAGCAGCCCAATCCAATCAGATAAAGGATAGCCATAATGCTTTATTTATTTCCACATGCATTGCTTTTGCACTGTTCTTATTCTACTTTATATTTAGGTTTTGGAAATACCTGAAAGAAAGAAGACTACGACGACAAAACGAGAGAAATAATGGCCACACACAACTAGACATAAGACAAATGAATATTAATCCACATCAAAACTACGTATTGCGCATTCACAAAAGGACAGAGGACGGCCACTTTCAGTGCAGCTTCCAGGAAAGGCCGGAACCACGCCACGAATCTACAAATGAAGGCAACCTGCAAAACATATAGTACAGTATAATGTAGCATATAAGCATATATATTTAATACTCCGTAGGCATATAAGTAGCAATAATTAAATTCGTTATATGGGCTACACAGAGAAAAAGAAAACAAACGGATAATTAATGATTTTTAATTCCTTAAAAGTAGACATGGTCCATAGGCCTCCGGGGCCTAATAAAAATGCTAATATATACTAGGTGACGAAATACCGCCCCACAGTAGAGTTCCTGGTGACCGGATGGTAAAATTGGTGGCCAGGAATCCTCTGCGGCAACCTTTATAAAAGTAAATTCAAACCGCAATCCCTAAAAGGAGAAAAAATAAGGAGGCATTACTACACAACATTAGGGAAAATAATAGAAACCTACCACAGGGAGATCTGGGAATCGGTGAGCAATAATGGCCGCATAACGGCGGCGATAAAGTCGGCCTTAAATAAGAAAAAATGGGGGAAATATACAATAATAAGCCTCATAAAAAATATTAATTATTACTTACAATTGGGAATTGGTGCCATATTTTTTTTTCTGGGTGAACTAATAGACACAAAGGCAAAGCGTAAAATAAAATATATAGTAATAAACGCATGGTTTGCAAAAATGCACAAATCGATATTTTACAAACATAATCGGTAAATGTTATACAGATCAGCGTTTTATTTTAAACAATTAGGAATAAGTTCAATAAACCGTAATATTGTTAGTATAGGTGATTTATAGTAATACAGGGCCGCAATGAGTTGCTTTTTAATGCCAAGGAAAAAAAAATCATTATCTTTATAGATACACCGCACTAACAGTCCTTTTCCATAAAACTAACAGCTATAAAGACAATGAATTAATGTCACCTCTGTTGGGATGGACGCATCTTAATAGAGGAGATATCCTATGAAAGGCAATTTATTGTCCATAGACATAAAAATCTAGTTTTAAAAAATGGCATTATAAGCCAGTATAAAAAGATGTTCTCAAAAATGGATAGGTTTGCACTAGATATAAGGTAGAATAGATCAATAAGCTTAAAGAAATCAAATCGAGAGGGTGTTTATCATATATAATTAGTAATAAGTTAAAAACAGAACCGTATTTAAATAATCGTTTGTCACGTAGTTGCTTTATTAATACAATGAATATTGAGACGTAAAACGTTATTGGCCATAAAAGCAAATAAATTTTGAAATAATACATCTCTAGTAAACAGCCGGGTTTATGAAATTATGATTTTGTTAATAAGACAACAAAAAACGTCACAAATAAGAAAACATAGGATAAGATTATAACATTGTTAGTACAACTTGTAAAACTATTTTTCTTTTGTTACATGTACCTATAACTAGCACAAAAAGCGAGGCAAACCATACATGAACTTACTACATGAAATGGAAATGGGTGGATCTAAGCCAGAACAAGTCCACTGACGAAATACATATTAAATTATAATAAATTTAGGTGCAACACAGTATGTCTTCTCGAATTGAGGTCGGTTTTCTCTCTTTTAAAGCCAATAAGTCAGGTTAAAACGTTGGGGACCAACGTTATCAGGGAGGGGGAATGTGTGAACTAATTAAAATCATTAACTAAATATCACCCTGTCGCAAGTTTGAACTTGAAATTGAAAAATGTTATATAAACATTCACTGTTAATTATAGACAATTTGAGCGGTCGACGGGAGCGACTTTAATCCTTAATGATGCAATCATCAGCATTCTGTAACATATAAATACGCTGGCAAACGCCGAGTTAATTAGACTTTCGGGTCTCTCAAACTGTTCAATTAGTCGCTGGGCAGTACACAGGTACGTCCACTTCTAGTTGTTCTATCCCACAACCCCTATAACTGAGAACACTTATACACAGGTATAAGGTTATCAGGTCCTTACCTAACCTGGGTGAAGGTATGCATAGGTATACGGCATTCGGGGGCTACTAAAAAGTATAGAGAGAGTCGAATTTATGAAGTAGCAGAACTTCTAGTGAAGGGATAGTTTTTGGGGGTTTCAAAAAGTAGTGAAAGTGCCTTAGCAATTTGTGATAAACTTAAAAGTCTTACCTTATAAATATCAGAACAAATACCTAAATAAAAGACAACCCGCTCACATAAACTTTATTAATAAAATAGTGACGTCGCTTGCTAGACAAACTTTGAACTAAGCCTCCCTGGAGAAGACATGCATTTCATATTAATTGGGTATAGTGTAACCTCTTAATTCATCTATAATCTTAAACACGCCTTTATTAGTATACAATCTAACCGTTGTTAAGTTTGTTTGTAAATAAACTTGTTATTGTTTTTATCGATGTGTCTCCTTTATTATCTCTTCTCAACTTGACGTAGTGCGTTCCTAAATCTCCTACACGCTAAGTAAGGCGTGTCGTCACAGATAAAAAATTCAAGTCGTGACAATATTTGGAATTTGTGTTCATGTAATCGTCTAACGGCATTTCCCATTTCTTCAATATCAATATGGGACGAAGGTGGTACATCCAGAGGATCTCAAGTCATTGGGTCGTGATTACTTAGATACGTCCAGCAACTGCCTAATTCCATAAAACATTTATTTATTTAGTGATAACGCAAGCGGATAAATCGAAAATAACAACATTATAAAGTTGTAGAGGCATATTTGTCAAACAGCATCGATTCGTAAAGTTAACCACAATTTTGTTTTATCTTGTGGTCACCTCTATATGAAGTGCGATCAGTAATTAAGGCTTATCGAAAGGACAAAAAGAAAAAAACAATAATTTATGCCCTGGAAGACTGGCCCAATATAGTTGCTTACGCAAATCGGAAGTTAACAGTTGTGGGAGTGACAAATGAATATTTCTTGTCAATCCTACCTTTGAAAAAAATGTATATGAGGCAGTATTATGGGGCTACCTAATACACAGTTGTTTGGTTTCGACTGGAAAAAGAAAAGCCTTATATTCTTCTGTGCACAACAACTTGAAAGGGGATATGGATATTATTGAAGTTAACATAAAAAAAATTCCACTTACCTACACATTCTAAAGTTACCTCATTTACCTTGTGCCAACACCTATAGAAGCTGTGAAATACGATAACCTTCAACAACTCCTTCACCTGGGTGTCATAACTTTTATTCGTCACTAAGGCACCAAGAAAATAAGGGAAATGTTGCATCAATGTCAAATAATGAGAGCGATAACAGGGAAATAAGTGCTGATACCAGCACTGTCGTAGAATATTTTGAAGACATTATAATTTCAATTGAATGGCTGTGCTTTGTTAGATTAAAATATTTCTTTATAACTAATTAATACGTTTTTTAAATATTTTGCAACTATGGACGTATTTTTGCCTCCTTTGAGAGACCATAACCATAACTACTAAAAGTAAGGGTTATGAATAAGTATGTTTGATGTGTAAACATCTTACGCGGCGATATGAGGGTAAATCTCGGGAAAATGGACGGAAGTATGAAAGCGGATATGACATCATAACCATGCGCAGTCTACTTCAGCGTTTCCTAGTAAAACGTGTTATTTCTAACTCCCGAATATAGGCAACCAACTCCAAATAAGTGATTGCCTATATGCAGGCGTCACGCGTCCTAAAGTGGCATTAGATTTTCATGTCGATGATGTCGATATAGGATATTTTTACACATCAGTGTCTCGAGTACTAGCAGACTCGCTCTTTTTTTTTAATAAATGAGTCCTATTATTATGTGGTAAAGAGATGTAAATTCCATTTTTGGATGTAAGTCATAACATTAGTTAGTAAAGTTTATCAAATCTTTAGAGACAGTCATTCATAAAAGGGTATTAGAAATTAAAGCACTTTTATTTCGCTAACTTCAAATCGTCCGTAATTTTTTTTATAGAATTTTAACTTTGAGCTACTTTTTCGCAAAATCGCAAAAGTTGCACTTAGGCCCCTTTGCTTCTAATTGTAACATAGAAGGTTTAAAATGAAGACTGTCTGAGCAATAAATACAGCTTGAACACAATCTGAATAACTTAACAAATTATCACCAGAACCATCGCACTGAATTTGGTTTAGGATCAGGCTTAGGTGCAGGAACTATTCGATTGTTTAACAAGTTTTAATGTATTGATCTAAGCATCGATCACTTAGGGATAGCCGCGGGTACGACAACATTTAAGCCTGAGCAATAACGCCTGGCCCTCAGTTTACCAATGTTCTTACGGTGCAATGAATTGCTGTCAAGTGCGCTGGTGGTTCGGTGGTTAGATGCTGGGTCTGTGATACGACGGCCCGGGTTCGATTCCCGTCGAAGTTTTCTTTTATTTTCTTATGGATGTGTTTGTAAAAAGTTTTTTTTCTTCATTTTGGGCATTCCTTGGGTTAGTTTTTGTTGGTTGCGCCCCGTGGCGAGCGAAGCGAGCGGAGGGACATGCGTGAAGTAAAATATTAGACCTTCTTAAATATTAAACAAACTCCCTAAATCGTAAACAAACCAGTTCATTACGTTATTGGTCAGACTCATTAGTTGCCGTACTGCGGCTAGCTCCAAGTGCATCGATCAGGTTAATTTTGTCTATGATCTAAGTAAGCGCATTGTTTTATTTTTTAAATGTTTGTATAATAAATGGATTTGTTCCAGAAATTGTCAGCCATTTGCCTAGTTTCCTTTTAAAAGAACACGTTTTTTCTTTAAAACTCCAACTCTCAAAATTTCTTTAAAGATTTTTTTTGTTACATATTGTTGTATGTTAAACCAGTTTTCCACAAAAAAAAATTAAAATGTAATATTTTTAGGCATATCTGCATTAATGAGATTTATCATGTTATAGATTTTTCATTAATGGCTAATAAGACACCTGCATTCATGTTCCTACTTGTGTCATAATAGCTGTCATTAAATGCCCATTGCATAATATATTGTTATGAAAACCTTTCAAGCACTTCGCTAAATTTTAATAATAATATGTAACATATTGCTTAGAATATATACATTATAAGTGCGATATGAGAGTAATTAAAGTCAGGAAAAGGAAATATTGCTGCGACGGGGTCGTAGTGATAGGATCACCGTAATTCCACTAGTCCTTCCAACCACAGCCAGCACCCGTGTATTTACAATTTATCTTTGATCATTTAAATTTAAAAAATACATTAAATTTTAATTTTAAATGAAATATGGCAAATTGTGACATTAATTATAATTTAGGTACATTGTGTCAAACAGATTATTAAAAAATGAGTGACGTAATAAGAGTCATTACATAACTAATAACTCATAATTCGTATGTAAAAATCTATACATAGGCATAGTAACGAATATTTTAATAGGATAAAATATGTCCCTTCTAGTAACTAAGATAGTTCCTTTCGTTGTATGGTCTCATTTCACCTACAAAATTATCACACCTTTGCGAAATCTATTCCCACGTCGAAAGTACGCCGATCACTTTCAAGTCCCTGCTTAATGAGGTAATTCATTAATTAGTCATTTGACTCCCAAGATAATATTTATATAAGTTAGCTCTTAATAGCAAGTGTAATAATCAGTTCTTGGAACAACGCATTAGCCGTAAGGGCACGAAAGTGCGGATTATATTAGTGCTCCGTAACGGATCGGATTCGAACAACTGTTATTTCTCGCGATGTTGACGGTTGGTGACTCATTATGATTTTTTCCCGAGGCCCCATGTGCAGAAATCCGGCCCCCCGATGGCGGAATTTATCCCCCTTGGTCTTAAGTGTAAGAAATAGTTTGATGTGATCGAAAATATCGTGAGAGGCACTACATAATTCAATTTTTGTATATGCTCAGAGAATTCTTTCTATCTTCATTCCAAAATATGATGAAATACTATGTTCACATTGCTCATTCAGTGTGACACTACCGTAGGCAGCTTTGGCACGGAGGCCCAAATTTTCGAGACTGGAACACATATAATGCATATTCATATTTAATATAAATATTCTTTCCTTTTCGGGTTAGTACTAGTTTGGCCGGTCTAACCCTTTTTTAACATTCGTTACTGACCTTCTTTGCTCTTTTCCACATAAATGCAATTACTGGTATGTAATTAATAATACCGTGAGAATCTTTCATCAGTTTCCTTTTTTGCGTCAATTCTAGTGTTGGACAAAATCGATGTAAAAATATATATGCAATTTCGCTTCATAAAACAGTTTTATTACAATCATGGAGGACATTCTCATTATTTCCTACGTGTGAAATTAATGGCTCAGGTGATTTGCATTCTTAATAGAGATGCGTGAGCTCTTTGACAAGGGGTAGCAGGACTCTTTCTTCATTCGGTAATTTTTTCGCATTTACTGGAAGTTCGGCGGTGTCTGATGGGCATTCAGTATCGATTTGAATATTTGTTATTACCCCTGCTCGAAACGTTTAATTTGAAAATTCTTTGTAATCCATTCTCGTCATTGGAAATATTAGCTGTCTTGAAGCAAACTTTATCAAATATCTCTTCAACTTGATAATCAAAGGCTTTTGTTTGAAGGTTGGATACAATATTGATTGTTCACGAAAAGTGGTTTTCCATTATCTTTAATGTCCTTTTATCACCACCACCATCAACTGATAAGTATTTCCCGTGGTCTTAAGATGGTTGCTGAATTAGGTATTTTGGCTAAACTATTTTTAAATACTCCATAAGTGCAGCGAAGCATGATTGAGATGGGTGCAATCAATGGGTTGCGAGCTTCTAATCTAAGATTTCGATGTGTTATCAAAGATTTCCATACATTCCTTTATTAATGAGGGCTTACTGATACAATTCAGGTTTTGGATCATGTAGGCATTTTCCTAGAATTTTCTCATTCATTCTCCAGTGTTTTTCTCGGTGGATAATTGTTGCTTTGACCACATCATATTCCTCTATTCCAGACGAAATAAATTATTGCGATGTTATTTAAATTTTATTTGTAAAGCTCTCTTGGTTTCGCCTATATATGCCTTTGCCATACTCGCAGGGTATTTGGTACATGCAGTTCCGCATGTCCTTTTTGCCTTTTGCTATTTTTTGGTTAGTTGTATTACCAAGAAACCGTTCAAGCTAAAACTGTTCTGATGTTTGCATGTTCTATTTTTCTAATATTCTCTGATAGGCCATTAACATAAGAGATTTCAGTAATTTTGTGAATATTTGTTTGAGCCATTACAGTTGAAGTAATTTAAGATACAGGGCTTAATTTGAGCGCAAAATTCAAAACCAAGCCCTTTTAGGCCAGATTTTCTTATGTTATATGAGCAATATCAAGATAATGAAATGTCTAATTTAAAATATTGGAATGATGTGAGGTGTGGCAATTAAAAAATAAAGTGGAACTAGCGATTCAGATTTTTCGATTCATTCTACAATATATTTAAAAAAATTAGTTATGCAGCGTACAGCTTTGAAATAAATTCTTTTGTATAAAAGTGGGAGGCAATTTTAATTAAACGACCGAATATCTATACCAACTATAAAATTATGATTGGTTCATCTTGCCCTGATTTCTCTGCCATTTTCAAGAACTTATTTTATTTTTATTTTTACTTAATATTAATGCGTAATTAAACTTATTATTGAAATTATATTAATATTTTTACATATTATCAGATTGTTTGCATTAAAAAGAAATTTTCTTACGCAGTTACACCCTAAAACATCCCCTTTTAATAAGCATTGCAAGGTTTCTGATCCAATAGATTTAATTGATTATCCGTCGGTATTTTTCGGGTGCAAGAAAATTCCTCATTTAGCCTTAAGCTGTCAGAAATGAGGTTTCACCACATGAGACCAACGATTATTTAGATTAGAACGGTTTCTTCCCGGGGTGTTTTGAAAATAATTCCAATTTCGGGGCACTGTACGCAATATACAGTGAGTTGCAAATTTGAGATATGTGTATTGCCGACGCGCATATTACTATGAATGCAAAAATGATAAAAGAAGAACAATAAAATATTTTCCAAATATCATCTTAAAAATGCTGAAGTATATTTATATTTATTAATTTATGATTTATTTTTTCGGAATGACACTGTTAAATTATACTCTTGGTAAAAACAACTTAGTCATGAATTTAAATATAACCTGAAACTCAACACACCCAACTTAAAATAATTTGCATACTCCAAAATAATATATGTATAAAAAATCCCAGATGAGCAGTGCAATTTTCGACAAATTACAGCTGTAACTGCCCGGCAGGTCGTCGATAAAAGCCCGGCAGGTTCATTTTGTATAATATGTCTTTTTTACATAGCTATCATCTATGGCTAGGATAATCAACAATATTTTGTGTTCATTAATGTCAAATATTTTTCAAAAATATCGTTTGGAGAAACTTCTTTGGATTTAATAGAGAATGAAGTTAAGAAAAATGAAGCAAAAGAACCAAGCGGTTACCTATAAAAGTAATAACCACGCCCGATGCCGTTGCTTAACTTCAGTAATCGGACGAGAACTACTCACTTTTTACTATTAACAAACATGTAAAAACTGTATAACTGTGTTATACCTCATTCTCTCGCAGGCTACCTTCTATAGATCTCTTTTTACTGTCGCTGATACGTTTCATCGAATCTTAAATCACAGCCGTGCTTAAGAAGTTTTTACTTCAAAAAATCAAAAAACCGCAAGCAGTGCGTATCGCGTCAGAATATGTCCTTTACCAATGAACGAATTTAATCATTTTAAACCACAATACAAGCATTCCCGAGTTAGCGAACATATTAATCCTTTAATATGTTCGCTAATATGGAGCTTTAATATGGGAGCTTAATATGGAACAACAAAATGGTCAAGCTTACAGATAAAATACCGTAAAGACAAGGCGAAAAGTGACGGTCAAACAGCTTATGGAAAAACATCATAACGATTTTAACACTAACTTTAACCCATTAAAGGGTATTGAGTTTAAGTCAGCGAGTAGTCCAGAAGGAGCTAAGCGGAAGCAGTTAAGTATAACAGAACCGAAAAGAAATGAATGGTGAGCTCTGTTTTTTTTTTAAATATAAAGAATATAAGAAAATAATAGCTGCATGCAATGAAGATAATCCCGATGGCCTCCAGAAAAATAATTTTTTGTTTTGTCATTTATTAAGAAATAGCTTGGAAAGAACGAGAAGGCATTTGGTCAGCTACTTTAAGGAAGAACTTAACAACGAAGGAGAGAGAACTGGCCGAATTCAGTATGTCCGAATTTTCAGTGAGGTCAATCAAGAGTGTTATAGTGATAAACCTCGCGCTTCTTCCGAGGAACAACAAAAATACAGATACTACTTAATATTACAATATAAAAAGTTTAAGAAGAAGCGGCAAAATATAAAAAAAGATTTATTGTTTTTAACAGTAAATTCATTTTAAAGAGATGGAAATTAGTATAAAGATATGTCCGCAGGATGAAATTGAATTATCACCTGAACTTCAAACTAAGCAAAAAAATAAAAGTTAACAGCAGAAAAGAAAAAGACTACCAATAATTCCTTGAGAGCGACAGCTATGTCCCAGTTGACTAAAAAAGGCATAAAATAACTTAATAAAATACCAGGTCACTCTACTGCAAATGCAGTTACCCCATATCTTCAAATGGAAAAGCACCATGTTGGACAGCAAATGATAAAAGAAATTTCTATCTTAACTGTGTACTGGTGAGAGCAGTTTAATTAAAAGGCATTTACGCCATTTCTTATGAAATTACTGTTTCTTTTTATTAACAAAGAATGAAAAATATTTTTTCAAGCTTTTTGTATTTGAATTTAAACAAACCTGAATAAGCCATAAGTAAAATAGAAGTATAATAATTCGGGGATTATTAAATCTTGTATGAAAAGTATCCTTAAAAGTATCAGTTTATGAGATAGAAGTGGATAAAAATAAAAAAAACTCTTATATAAAGTGTATGCCAAAAAACTACATAATTTGGAAAAGGTTAACAATTGCTTCTCAGAAAATGTTAATTAGTACCTTTCTGAAATAAACGATTCATAAATATTATATTATTTGTAGCTATCTAAAATATCATATCCAATGAGAAAAGTTGAACATTAATTAGTTAAAAAGTCCTTTTATTCTACTACAAACAAGTATGTTTATATCTATGTACAGGGTGTCCCATTTTCGATGATATTACGGGGTATCTCACTTACGAGTAAAGATAGAGAGTTGCGGTTTTCGCAATACTGTGCTACTTTTTTGTGAAAAGAACGATGGTATAAACAAAATTTTCATAGCCCGCTTCGTTTCTGAGATACAGGGTGAAATTGAAAATAATGCATTTTGGGACCCCCCTCGTATCTCCGTTATCCTTTAACATATCGCAAAGCTAAAAATTTGCTCTTATACAGTTTTTGACGTAGAATCCAGTGGCGTGATTAGATTTTTGCTGTGAGCGGTCAATTTTTAGCTATAAATCAAACTTATGTTTTTTTAAATGGAACACCCTGTATATTTTTCTTTCGTCTGAATGGAAATTTTATAAGCTTTTCAAAAATATATAATACATGATGTGTATTTTAAATAATAAGCCTAAAATTCATAATTTCACAAAATGTATCTCTATACGACACTCTTGATGTGTATAGTATAAGCATTATATTTTAAACAACGTTATAAGTATCAGTAGGCAGAGATTATCAGAGCAATGGAATGATACATTTTTTATTGGCAAGACCTGTCAGTGGCAAAATTTATATTTTCTGTGTAATATTGTATTTTTTACGATGGTTGAAAACGAAAATTATGAATATTTTGAAAAATATGACATGTTAGTTTGGGTTAGTTAACTATACACCAGCATGTGAATTATCGCCAAATGGCATGGGAACTAAAAGAATGGAAAGTTATCGAGCAAAGCTCAAGGAAACAAGTCTACAGTCCTTCAGTTCGAAGGTGACTGCGGTGGTCCTTTAGTTTTAAAGGAAACACACCAACGACGAGATCCATAAAAGAGTAAAATTCAAAAAGTATGCTTAGTGTAGAGGAATGTTGTTTCGCTTCCTCGGTGGACTACGAAAAGAATCCACCCATAGCTCGTCAGGGTACCGACAACCTAACTATACACCAGCATGTGAATTATCGCCAAATGGCATGGAAACTAAAAGAATGGAAAGTTATCGAGCAAAGCTCAAGGAAACAAGTCTACAGTCCTTCAGTTCGAAGGTGACTGCGGTGGTCCTTTAGTTTTAAAGGAAACACACCAACGACGAGACCCATAAAAGAGTAAAATTCAAAAAGTATGCTTAGTGTAGAGGAATGTTGTTTCGCTTCCTCGGTGGACTACGAAAAGAATCCACCCATAGCTCGTCAGGGTACCGACAACCTACACTAAGCATACTTTTTGAATTTTACTCTTTTATGGATCTCGTCGTTGGTGTGTTTCCTTTAAAACTTAAAACTTTAAAAATTATTTATTATATATCAAGTTTCTCACTGTTCAAGGCACCAAAACCAAACGTAAATATAAAAGATGCCTTGACAGCAATGGTTAAATGAAGGCAATCGTTGTGCAGAAACGTCACAGCGACGACGATGAGAGTGAGGAGACCGCGGGACATGGGGCGATAGTAAGTGAACATAGGCTCTTATGGGAGGTAACCATCCTCTCTAATTTATTATTTTTGGTTTTTGCCCATAAATCTAACTGAAGTTTCTCTGGCATAGTCCAAGATATCTACAATTTTTCATGCCATTAGCCACTTGCTTATTTTATTTTATGTTATATATTATTATAATTTTACTCTTTACCATCATGATGCTTATTATTTAGTTGTGTTTAAAAATGGTGTCTTCAAGCATACCATTTGTCTTCTTCTTCTTCTTACTACTACTACTACTACTACTACTACTACTACTACTTGCGGGGGATGGTTTTGTATGGATCGAGACACCAAACTTCATCATATATAGTTGTTACATATCACCAAACGTAGACCTTGATACCTTTGCGAACTTTTTGAATAATCTCAGGGAAGATATGAAAAGACGAAAGAAGGAGATGATCATAGGTGGGGACTTTAATGCCAAATCATATTTATGGGGCCCTAAGCCTGATGATAGAAGAGGAGAACTTTTATCTGAATGGCTGGCTGAAGAAGATCTCATAGTGCATAACAGAGGAACAGTTCCGACCTTCATTAGAGGAAGAAGCGAGTCATATATCGACCTAACCTTTAGCACTCAAAATATAGCCAAACAAGTCATGAATTGGAAAGTCATCGAAGAAGAAAACCTAAGTTTCCACCAGCACATCTCATACACAATCACAGGAAGACACAAGATTGAGCCTCAGAAACGAATAACCTTAAAGGGCTGGCAGATGACAAAAGAAAAGCTTAACGACCTATCTCAGGAAGTAGGCAGACAACTTGTAAATAGCAATCACAATCTAAGGACAGCGGAGCACTTTACTAGTATAGTAACAACCGCATGCGACAATACTTTTGCTAAGAAACGTATGGGCGCAAGAAGGCCAGTATACTGGTGGACAGCAGATGTGGCAGAGGCGAGAAGGAAATGTATCGAAAGCAAAAGAAAGATGGTCCGATCGAACAAACAGAGCGATGAACTTAGAAAAAGCAGATGCCACGACAACTATAGAAGTGATTGGACACAACTCAAAAGGGCTATCACGGAGGCAAAGAAAGCTGCTTGGAAAAAGAATATTGAGGAAGTGGATGAAGACATATGGGGCAAAGTATACAAAATTGTAACCAATAAGATGAAACCACCACCACTAAATATGTCGGATGAAAAGCAGCTAGAAATTGCCAATACGCTTTTCCCTACCCATCCGCGTAGGACATGGAACAAACAAACAGTCCGACCTAGCGAGATACCGCCATTTACTGCTGAAGAAATGAGAACAGCGGCTGGAAAGATAAAGAATAACAAAGCACCAGGACCGAACTACATATCCCCAGAAGTCATAAAAACGATAGCAAGGGACTACACCGAGCAATGCGTAGATCTTATGAACAAAATACTTCTATCTGGAAAATTCCCAAGAATATGGAAAATGGCGCGCCTGGTCTTAATAGAGAAACCGGGACAAAACAAGAAATATGGACCTATATGCCTCATAAATGTAGCTGGAAAGTTGCTGGAACAACTATTAGTGAAGCGCCTCAAGGAAGAAATTGAAAGAACTGGCGGTTTGGCAGAGGAACAGCATGGTTTTCGAGAAAAAAGGTCAACCATAAGTGCGCTGCGAAGGGTCTGGGAAAAGACAGATGAGGTAAGGCAGATGCCACGGGGAAGGAGGAAGCTCTGTGCTCTCATTATGGTGGGCGTTGAAAACGCCTTCAACACGGCACCGTGGTGTGGGATATTAGAAGAGCTACAGAGTCGGGGCATAGCTCCATACCTGTATAATATGATAGCTAGTTACCTTGAAGACAGATGTCTAAGAATAGGTGAAGAAGAGCAAATGGATGTCACATGCGGAGTTTCACAGGGTTCGGTGCTGGGCCCGACTCTGTGGAATGTGTATTACGATGGCGTATTCAGGATTCCCGTCCTGAATGGCGTCACTCGTGTCGGATATGCGGACGATCTAGCAATTCTAGTAGAAGTAAGGGGGGTCGAGATGTTGGAAATTGTAGCCAATCACGCCCTCCATAATGTCTCAGAATGGATGAGAACCAAAAATCTAAAATTGGCCTCCCATAAAACGGAAGCGGTCTTGCTTGTAGCGGGAAGAAAGGTTAAAAGCATATCAGTGACAGTGGAAAGTACAATATCGCATAGCCAGGAAACTGTCAGATACCTAGGCATACAATTAGACAGGAACATGTCTATGGGGGCTCACGTCAGAGCTATTGCAGAAAAAAGCCAACAGGGCCCTGAATAACATCAGTCGACTACTACCCAAAATAAGCGGACCCAGGGAGAACAGCAGGAGAATACTATGCTCTGTCGTGACATCAATGTTACTATATGGAGCATCAATATGGGAGCAAGCAATAGAAAGAAAGACACACAGAAAGGTACTCAGCAGTGTGCAAAGAAGAGCAGCCATAAGAATCACCGGAGCGTACAGAACAGCTTCTAATAGGGCATTAATGGTGATAGCAAGAACTCCACCCATCAATATTTCAATTAAGTGCAGAGCCCAAATTGAGAGAGAAGGACTGGAAGCTAAAGAAGAAGCACAAAGTACCATGATGACACGCTGGCAAGAGGAATGGGACAGAGACGATGGCACAGCGGAATGGAGTAAGCGGTTAATACCGGACATACGGCCATGGATTGAGAGGTCTCATGGTGAAGTAGATTTCTTTCTGACCCAAATTCTCACTGGGCATGGATGCTTCCAAGCTTATTTTAAACGCTTCAAACTGAGCGAAACGGAAGAGTGTCTTTATTGTGCAGACGTAGATACGGCAGAACACACCTTCTTTTTCTGTCCAAGATGGAATAGGGAGCGACATAATACGGAACAAACAATCGGCCATTTAAATCCAGATAACCTAGTCGAGAAAATATTAGAGTCGCCAAAAACTTGGAGCCAGGTATGTAAAATGTCCAAGGAAATACTCACTACCAAACGAGCAGAACGTCAAAATCGAATGCAACCATGATGAAAGCCCAGCCAATTGTCAACCTTCTTCTTGAAGTAATGCCTGTTAGCAGTTCCAAGGAGACAAAAGGTTTCAAGAGGGGAAGTTTTTAGTCGGTAGGCGGACCTCCAGACAGGCCGAATCCGACACAGGCCGCCCCATTAGACAGCACGGGCCGGTAACGCCTTTTGAAGGTTTTTTACCCCTCTCCCTAAAAAAAAAAAAAAAACTACTACTACTACTACTACTACTAGAAACATGTGTTAGTACTTAGTATATAATTATCATACCGGCAAAAGTTGTTTTGAGGGTGTCTTCAAATTTATCTCCATTTTCTTAGCATTTAGTCGCTTGTATCAATATTATTACTAGTCTAATAGACAATGTAACTTGCTATTGTATATAAGCCTTATGCGCTTAAGGCTATTTCTCGAAATAACTATTTAGTGAATCATTTGATTTACTTGTCCTTTAATGAATTTTTTACAATTTATTTATTTTAACCACCTCTTCTATTATCTTCCAAAATATCCATATTTTAGCACAACTGATCTTGCAACAACTGACTATATTAGTGATGATATCTTCATGAACCGTGTTTTTTTTTAATTGTAGTTATTCACCTTGTTATCAAGCTTACGAATGTCTACTCATATTTCTTGAACCTTGCATAAGATAATCTTATTACTTTACTTCAATTCATATATTATATTCCTCTAACTTTTTAGGTTAAGACTCATTTTGATATTATAAATCTTTTCACCAAACCGATTCTGAATTAGTTTGGGTTGGTCAACATGCCTCCGAAATATCTTTCATCTGTGAAAATAGGTCAGCCTTTTGAAATTACCCTGGCACTAGACGTCTAATACCTCAATAAGAAACTTTTAAGACTATGTAGAAAAACTTCAGAATTATCGGGATGAAAAATTCACCATGCCTTTCGTTTTACGTTGTACGCAAAAAGGTATGGGTAGAAAATCAAAGAACCACATTATTTCACGTCTGCTGCTATTATGGTACCACGCCCTTGGGCATAATGTAATAATATCTTACCCAATTTATCTGTAGAAGATACTCTAAAATATAAAGAAGGCCTCGCAGAATCTTGTCGTCTACTCGATAAATTAAATTAATTTAATTAAAACCCGAATGAAAATATGTAAATTATATGCTCGATAAAAATAATACAAATTTGAGGCTGTTTGAACAGATAAACCTCATAAATTTCTATGAAATGAGAGCTGTAATAATAAGTGCAATATAAACTATATACTCTCTATTCAAGTAATTAATATTTTCTTTTCACCCAGTTTATTGCTTCCCACTGGCAGTAAAACTTATCATCATTACGAACTTTATGTAAATACCATCTCTCTATCGTTTTTACGATAATATTTTACAGCCCCCGTATAATAAATAGAGGAGCGGCATAAGTGGTGCATAATAAACAAAGAACCCTCATTTATCAGGACGGAAACGTGTTGATGTTAAATGCGTTTTTTATTATAATTTGTCTTCGAATCAACCAGAAAGGGCGCCTGTAAAAATACCCATTTTAACTGAAAAATGTACCGCCTCCATGGGTGGCACTCAGCTATTTGGGTTGCTTCTTCTAGTCAAAATGTTGGATAGTTAGGTCTTTAATTTTAGGCTCTAAGTGTTATTGGCTTCAGGAAGCAGGAAATCTGTTTTATTGTTCAGGAGGATTGAAACCAAATTGGTTTAAATATCTCGTTTACAACAATGAAGGGTGCGTATCAAAACATCAAAGTGGCCAAGATATAAATAACATATAATAAACTTTGAATGATTAATATTATTAAAACTAAATAAATCTCGTCAAACTTTCAAGGCATAAGTGTAATAAATGTTTGGCAATATTTTTTCCCAAGAAAGAATATTAGAAAATGCTAAAGATGATGTATCGACCAAACAAAATATCAATTTTATCGCAATAATTCTTGTCAAAACTTTATAATATAAGGGAATTTTTGCATCAACAAGTTAAGCCTGTTTAACGGACTATTCAAAGATCATAGTTAAAAGAAAATCTGTTAGAAACAGAATATGTTAGTTTTGAATATATGTCTTTTCAGTTTACTGATATCCAAAAATGTGAGAAGAACTCATTATTTTAATTGCTAGAGTAAAAACTTCTTATTATTCCAAAAAGGAAAAATTTGCTAAAAATAATAGAATGGACGCAAAATGGCACGATCATAAAGAAGTGAATGAGAAATGAAGAATGTAAATTAAAATAAATTGTATGACAGCTAGCGATGTATTAAGAGCGCAGAGGCGCATAAGCAAAGAAAAATCGCTGGGAGGGGGGGATAATGTCAAACCCAGATCGTAGAAGTTCCAACAAAATAATAACTAAACTACCTACACTAAATAAACATTCCAATCATGCATCACTTGAATATTCAACATATGTACTATGTTAAGAAAAAATTGGATGGAGCAGCATTTAAGACTGGAGCTATGAGCGTATATTCACAAATGTATTAAAGGATTTAATGGTCAAGGCACTAGAAAGGAAATTCCAACATAGTGGTAAGCTCATCCTTAATAATTAAAGCTAAACAATGATAATATATTCAAAGAAATAGGTACTTGACTGAATGTCAATATGCTGACATCTTAGCCGAATTAATTTTGAAGACGTCAAGAATCTGCAAGTGTTGTAAAACCTATTTAAGGGAGCAACTAAAGTAAGATTACAAATGAACATAATGAAACCACATATAGGCAATTATATGTCTTTCGTTTTAGCGCATAATACAGAGATACTATTCCTATTTAAAAAAGTTGAAGTTGCCTATATTTTTCCATTTTTTGATGCGGTATTTTCTGATAATTTCAAAAGATGATATGGAAAAAAAGCCACAAGTTTTATGTAAAACTGCTCAAAAATAAATACTCCAGGAGCCAAGTAAATATAATCAAAGACCCTGTACATATACAAATTCTTAATTTTTTTAAGCATACCAGTTTGCCTACAGTCTCGCTAAGAGAGCGACAAATACCCATGCGTCAATTTAAATAAAACGTCAAGTATATACAAGCTTAGCGAACCGTAGTCTCTAATATCAACTTAAATAACGTTTACCTAACATTTTATTTCAAAAATTGTCATTGCAAACATGCTCTACTTTAGGTTATGCCAATATATCTTCGGGGGGCCGAGGGTGAACAGCAAGAAACATCAATCATTCGGTCGGTGGCAGTTTAAATTTAACTTTGCCAATGCCGTGTGTAAATTATTATCAGTGTTCAATACAGCTTTTGATATTAGGCTTATACCTTTCCCTTAATTCATCTTTCTATATTGAGGAAATAAGCTATTTTGAGTCTAATACGTTTATGACCAGCTGAAACTTAGACATAGTAATCGAAAGATAGTTATAATTGTGTTTCTGATGGACTTAACTTTGACCTAAACTAGCCCTCCAGGAGTGCTTCGGACGAGCCGGAGGTAGTGGTACAGCATCCTTTTTTTTAAATAAATGCGCCAAATACTTATATGCCCAGTTTCTGATGTACCAGATATTAGTGTATAAAGTTATGGAGCATATAATTACTATGGTTACAATTGTATTAACAATCATTGTCATAGGAAATATTTGAAGAATAAAGTTATCCATACTTTAAGAACCTGGGCAATAGAGAGACATGAGTGGCGAACGTTGCGTTTTCTTCTTCACAATATGAATTGTCAAAGCCGTAATGTCATAATATGATGGTTCATTCTTTCTTCCTATAATGTCAGTATCGTATTCGATACTGTATATCGGTATTAAAATAGGGGGGAAAATCTCATGTACTACTAATTATTTTTGAAAGTCGTATTTGCAGATATATTGAGGCAAATAAGTAACGTTACAAAAGCTATTCTTTCAGTACTAGGAGGTATTTGTTATAAGTACAGGACTTTGGAATATATCAGCAAATATCTTGGGCTTCATTAGATTCCTCCACACAAGAATAAAGTTGATTTTTTTAGTGTTTCTTTACTAAGCGAAGATCACAAAGACACTTACATGAAACAAGGCTTTCTTGTATTTCCTTTATAACTTTGAAAGCAATGTAAAGTAAACCTGGTGGTATTCAAAGATGCATACATATTATATCAACTACGATTACTTATTATAATCTATTTTACAATATTTTTGCACCAAGCCCCAAACCCTAAAATGGAAATCGAAATATACGAAATTTTCTTTTTTTTTTGATTTATGAAACCTCTAGCCCAGATCCACACTATCTGGGCCTTTAGTTTATAAGAAGAATCCAAGAATACTGAAGTTTATCCCATTCTAGTTGATAGCACAAACCTACAATTAGGACCAAAAACATTGTTTTAAATGTCTTTGATTATGACCATAAAGTATATGAGAACGTGTTTAGGAATATTACTTTTTTAAATACGGTTTTGTCACTAGCGTATTACTGAAAACTGAAAGCATCTTACGGGCCTGCGTCACACCTGCCAAATATCATTCCAATACTTCAAACAGCGAAAACTATGAAAAAAAAATGTATAATACAACATGACTCCAAATGTCTAGTTTGAAATTTTTGTTTTAAAAAAGTATGCTAATTTTTTATATTTTTTTGACAATCTACTAAAAAATAATACCTAGGATTTCGCGGCCATTCCTTTACAATAATTACTTTGAAGCTGACTAATGGTATTTTAAAATTTAATTATCCGACAAACAGTTTTGACATCAAAATGACTTGTCAGTTCAAACTGTAAAATATTTTGACTTTGGGGTAAGTTTTCAATAAATTTATCATTTTAATAATAGTTCTTTCAGCTTTTAGAGGAGACATATATTATTTAGAAGTAGTTTATACACAAACATTTTAAAATTATACTTAATCATTTGATAGGTGTGAGGCAAGCCTCCAGTCACAAATTTTACGTGTTTTTTTTTTGGTTTTCAGTCATGTGAAACCTAATGCCAGATACAAATTTAAAAATAAATATACCTAAGAAAGTTTTTCATATGGTGCAAAGTTTTCCGCGGGCACTGTACATTGGATTCAACTTCAAGTTTTTTCCACATTCCTATTTAGCGAGTCAGCAAGAGTGTATTTTCCCTGCGATGAAAACACTCATAATAAACATCCATGATGCTCTCGTGTACCGGCAATCTACAAGTCATGTCGGCAGCATAATTACGACCTGTGCCAACATGGTAAAAGTTGGAGAAGCGACTGTTAATAGATTCCTGTAGGAAAGAAAATGTAAGATCCTCAGGGGATCCAAGTCACTGTCAGAGATGAAACCGTTGGAAATGGAAGACGATATTTAATATGGTATAAGATCAATAGTGCATGCTTTTTACTTCGCCAACGAAATATCAACGCTGTGCTGGACAAAATTTTGCAAGCTTGTAATATGGATATAGAATAATGGAAGTACACTGTAGAAAATTCTTCCTGGCGTAATAGTTGGCTAGGAAAAGCAGAATATTATTGATCAGTCAGATAGTATTTGCTGAAGACGAAACTATTTGAGTCAATCCGAAAAGATCGCAGCTAATGCAAAAATAGTTTTAATTTGGATGAAACTTGCCTGAATGAAGAGTACACCGTATTAAAATCTGGAAAATAAAAACATCCCGAGTTTTCGACAATCTATCATGGAGGGCTGGTCAACGGGGTTCAGACAGTCGTCTGGAAACAGATGCAGGCTTACTATAACTCATATGGAAGGTGAAAATGGATTTTTGGCAGAAGACTTATTTGAATTTCAAAATTCAGCTTACCACAAAGAAATGACTGCTATTGTTTTCGAACAATATTTTAAACAAATGATCTAATGATATATTTCCGGTAATTTAGTAACACAAGTAAAAAAAACTAACTTAATAAAAAACAAAACGGGGAACATTGAGTGGTGACAGCGGAACAGATTGAAGTGTGATGGTAACATGGTGAAAAAAGAAAGAATTGTTAGACAGCATAAGTTAAAGCTAAAGAAATATGTTAATGATGACATGTTAAAGGATCAACGTACTATTGTAAGTCTCTTACCGGGGGGTAATTATTGTGACCTGAACTAAATAGACCTTACATAGGCATAAGTAAAAGGTTATGTTGCTAGGAGCAACAAAGCTTTTAAGATTCAAAAAGTACGGCAACTCTTGGTAAATTGATTCATTGACGAATATATCAGCAGAAAACTGGGAAAACGCCCTAACACATGTTATAGCAGAGGAGAAAAAATGTGGGACCTTGAGGACGAAACTGGAAATTGAGCCTTTAATTATTACCTTAAGACATGGCTTTTCAGTTTTTTTCTGAGAACGATTCTATCGACTTTTAATTATTAGAATGATTAGACTCTATTATTGGTCTATTTGCATGCAATAATTACTTTATTTTTGTTTTAAATTAATATGTGTATGTAAAAATAGGAAAATATATAATAGCACGCACATTACCTCTCGTTACGTATTCAGAGAAATTAAAAATATCTACGATAGTAGTGGCCCGATTAACTGCTTATGCTTCATTTGCATTTTATGATACTATTGCTCATTCCTGGTCACAGGGTGGCCTGGACTGCAATTTCTATTCGAATTATCTAAATGTATTAATAAAGAGGATTAAAAAGATAAAAGTCGTTGACAAAACCGATCATTCTTTTAAAGCGTTCATGAGAACACCTAACTATCAACTCCCATGAAATAGACTTTAACTTACATAAAAAATAGTGTGTTTGTGCACCACACACCAGAATCAGAATCAGAATAATATTTTCATTTTATGTAAATTCGCTAACACGAATGGTAGAACATACATACAACCATCGATTCTTGTCAGAGAAACACGGGAAAGTTTGGCGCAGACGACGTGGAAGAGAAGAATATTAAAGATGGCTATCCCATACCTGGTTTGAATTGTGGACGGAGCGAAGCAAAATCACAACTCGCGGTCACAGCTTATACCGTACCGAATCAGTTATTGAACTCTACGTCGGCTCCTTTGATGTCGATGAAGCCAGATTTGACTTTTTCATGCTTTCCTCATTTTTCGCGCATGCCCTTCATACGTTAAAAATGTTAGGTTTTAATGGCCAGCTGGAACTCAACAGAGACGGACTGGATTTAATTTAGTTTACATTTTTAGCAAATTAAATTAAACATGATATGTAACTGTAAATGAAATTGATAAAAAAAGATATCTGGTAAACGTGATCGAGAATGATCAGTCATTTATACATAACCATGAATATGGTGTTTATAAGTGTAAATAAATATATAAATATTTTGATATGAACATAGAATATCAATTTTTCTACAGCCGCGCGCAAAATAACTAATTGCTAAATTTAAATGATATCGCAAAATCGACGAATGCCGTGGATCCTTATTTTGCGCTCTAGCGCGAACAAGGAAAAGAAAGTCTCACTTTTGTCGTCGAGTGTGCTATGAATGGTCATGGAAACCGAGGATAAATAAATGACAGTCATGCGTTTGTTACAGTTTGTTGCTGGCACTCCTGTTCTAAATATGCCCGAAGCCCGAATAGTCCGAGAGGCGACCGTCATAATAGTGTGATGTCTGAACTGTCAGGATTTTGCATGATAAAAAATATTGTTTAGTTGGGCCGAATAAGAAACCGTTGGTCGGCCGAGGCTGGCCTTGACCAGTAATTGACAATTATGCTAATTGTCCAGAGAAATGAGATGCCTAGATACCGTCACAAAACTGTCGTGTTTTTCCGCGATCAATCGGTAGATAGACCATAGAGAATGAAAAATCGTCAAGTCGGCCGAACCACACCCTGCCCGAAGTACTCGGCCGACCAATTCCAAAATTCCATTTTTGATGACTAGACTCCCTGACAGAACTGTCAGGTCGGCCTATTTTTATTTTAAAGACAAAAATGTTTTATTTAAGATTTTCCCGGTCGGCCGACAAAAAACGCGTCCCTTATAGGTGGCGCTAATGATAGAAAAAACTCAGAAATTTCCCCGAATTGGCCCGGAGCTTGGCTTTTTGGGCGGACCATTTTTGTTTTTACATGCGTCATATAAGGAGGATTTCTGTCAAAGAAACGTCACATAAGGAGTCCCTAATTTGTTTCATTAGTCCGTGTGCTTGTGACTAAGCTTAAAATAATATTTAAATGACTTTAATTACTGAAAGTTGTTAAAAAATAATATTTTTATTCCTTGTATTTTATTTAAATTTGTATTTTATTTTAAAAATAAATTTTATTTGTATTACAAAGATTAAATTGTTTAATAATTTTCCATAATATGATCAAGCACTATATTAAACGCTCTGGCTGTTTAAATTTTTGACATTTATGTTCGTAAAATAAGGAGTTTTTCCCTGTTAATAGCCTCCAGTTGACGATTGACTTTTGGGTGGCCACTGATGGCCGATGTTTTCCTATGTTGGTTCCACTAAAAAAATTATATTTCACGTGTTTCTTTAATGCATTGAAAATGTGCACGTGTTTTGTGTGCGATTCTTCAGGAGGAGTTATGCCATTTACGGATCACTCCTACACTTTTTGCTGCAATTTGATCAAGTTTTGTAAAATCAAAAACTTCGCTTATGAAAAACTTGACAAACTGACAAGAGAAAATAGTGGTTATCATATAAACTGCTATCGAAAAATCACGCTATCAAAAAAAGCACACAAAGAAGGATTCGAAAAGATGTTCGAAGAAAATGTAAGTAATAATCCAGCTTCTTATTTTTATAACTAAATATTATTATTTTATAAAAATTTATTGAGGATGAAATATCGAATTGCAATATCTATAAATTAGTTATTTGTGCGCAAAGTAACCGATTGCTGCTCGTGAATAAATAATTGAATAATCCAGTATGAGAGTTGTCCTAAGAATTGTTATGTATTTTTTTTTAATTTATTTGTTGTTAGTTGTTTATCAGTATTAGTGATCGCTGCTCAGCCAATTATATTTATCACTTTATTGAAAATAATACGTTATATGTAAGAATAGCTTTTAAGCTAAATTTCGCCTATTTCGGTAAATTTTAATTTCTTTTGATTTATCTACTTTGTAAAATTTTGTTATTTTCGAAATAGAAGACGGTTATTATTATTATCATTATTATTATTATTATCATTATTATTATTATTATTATTATTATTATTATTATTATTATTTGTTCATTGCCATAGTTTTGTACTAAATGTATTTTTAAAAATATTGAAAGCCAACGAGATGATAAAAGAATGTATACAGCAAGCTAAATTGGTGATTCCTTTACAATTTTTTCATAAAGATCTTACCTTTCCAGCTCTTTGCAGTTCTACAGATAAAATCTTCTAAAAAGTCATTATTCCACAGACATTTTTCGTAACTATATTTGAACGACGACATTGTTTATTATGACATATTTTAATATTTATGAATAATAATCACTGCGAATCAAATGTTTCAAATCAGACAATTATATATGTATTTAATGAAATTCTTATGAACTGACTTGAATTTTTGACAAACCATATATTAGCTATTTAAGGACATACATATTGGTCAATATATTTGCCGAAACATTTGGCGAATCATTTGTGTACAATTATGGCAACCACACAATGGACGTATCGCCAAAATGTTCGTGGACGGTACCAAAGGCTTGCTCGAATCCCTTTGATTTATCGCGATTTACCGACAACGAAGCGAACACCGGCAAACTTTGCCAAGCCGCGGCCAATCCCGACAAACAGATCTCACACACATTCGTGTTCGCCGAGGTTCGCCAAATGTGTATGCCCGGCATAAAGCCGAGGCCGCACATGCGGCAGTCGGCGAACTGCGAATGTTCTCCAACTACCGAATCTAGCCAATCATCCACACATGCGGACATTGCCGAACTCCGATCGAAAAAGTGGCAAACGCCGAATGTTCGCCAGAAAGGTTTAATTTGAAAATAAACATGAATAGCGTGATTCTGTGACAATTGCTGCGGCTGCTTTTGTTGTGTTATGCGGCGGGTTTTTATGGCTTTAGGCCTGAGAGACTATTATCCCGCAAATGGTCAGACTCCCCTCGAAACAAAATCCTAGAGACCTGCTGGATTTTAGGTTAATAAAAGTAAAGTAAAAATATGCTGCATAAAGAAAAGTACCTACCTAAATAATGAATATGTATGTATATAAACAATATTCAATCTACGCAAAAATGCCACAATACAAAATATCACTTGCTTACTAGGTGGAAGGTGAAACAAAACCACTCTCACAATCTCCAGCCGTTGTTACAAGCGAACTACACATGTCTGGACGTGTGGATCACTCCACGAACAAAGGCGAGCGAGTTGCCGAACGATTTGCCAAACTGCAAACTTCCCATACTCACTGATCGCAGTTCGGCAAACCCTTGCTCGGAGTTCGCCGAATGCCGCATGTGTGGCCCTGGCTTAAGGGACGCGTTTTTTGTCGGCCGACCGGGAAAATCTTAAACAAAACATTGTTGTCTTTAAAATACAAAAAGGCCGACCTGACAGTTCCATCAGGGAGGCTAGTCATCAAAAATGGAATTTTGGAATTGGTCGGCCGAGCACCTAGTCACACGTACACGGACTAATGCAACAAATTAGGGACTCCTTAAGTGACGTTTCTTTGACAGAAATCCTCCTTATATGAGGCATGTAAAAATAAAAATGGTCCGCCCAAAAAGCCAAGCTCCGGGCCAATTCGGGGAATTTTTTTCTATCATTAGCGCCACCTATAAGGGACACGTTTTTTGTCGGCCGACCGGGAAAATCTTAAATAAAACATTGTTGTCTTTAAAATAAAAATAGGCCGACCTGACAGTTCTGTCAGGGAGTCTAGTCATTAAAAATGGAATTTTGAAATTGGTCGGCCGAGTACTTCGGGCAGGGTGTGGTTCGGCCGACTTGACAATTTTTCATCCTCTAGAGTCTATCTACCGATTGATCGCGAAAAAACACGACAGTTATGTGACGGTACCTAGGCATCTAAATTCTCTGGACAATTAGCATAATTGTCAATTACTGGTCAAGGTCAGCCTCGGCCGACCAACGGTTTCTTATTCGACCCAACTAAGCAATATTTTTTATCATGCAAAATCCTGACAGTTCAGACACCACACTATTATGACGGTCGCCTCTCGGACTAGAATATAATATGTCAAACCTGACAGTCATTTGCAAATTTCAGAATAAGTATATAGAAAAATGTGCATGTAATTTTAAAAAATGCGGCTTTAGAAAAAGTTATGTGTGTTTTTCGAGCGCAAAGTAAGATTGCCGTTTTCGAAAAATTACTACGGGCAGAAATTTTATCAAAAATGTGATCGCGTCAAACGGCCTTAATAAATTGATATTTCGTCACTCGAAGCCATTTATATAGTTGTAGGCAATGAATAAAGAGTTGTAGGTATGTGATATTGTTCACTACTTATTTCTAATTAAATTTACATACCATCTTTGTAATATTAGTGTGACGGTTCTAAATTGGTTGCCTTTATTATGGGATGCTAAGAGGCTAGACAAAACTACAATAAATGTCTCAAGTTTAAAAAGTTAAACTTCCTGCAGAAGCCAAACAATTATCGACGTAGAATATTAATTTATCATGCAATGTGATATGAATGAACTCTACTTTAATCTCAATACTTAATGTAAACATCTACTTACAACCTTTCATCTTTCGGAAAACTAAAATATCCTGAAGCTGGATTGGCTTTCTTGTGCCCTTTGCAGACAAAACAACGTACGGCCATGGTTAACAATGAAAACACGTTAATGATTAAATGTCCAAGAAGTTAACACACTTAATAAATAAATAATCGAGCACAAATAATAACACGCAAACAATCCAATCTAAGAACGTAACCTGTTGCTTCTTGTCAAAAAATCGAGAGTCCAACGCTGTGCGGTGTGTTCAGTTTCCGACTCAACCAGGTTTATGTCTCTTCGATTCAGCAAACTGTCGTAATAGAAAAAGATAACACTACATTGAACACCAAACCGGTTCTGTTATTCATAAATAAACGAAGTCGCTCTCATATAATTCGGCTCGTAGCAGACGCCGAGAATATGAGGAAAATGCTCCTATTGGTTGGATTTTATTGCTTCAAAACACGTGGAGAGTTAAATAACTGATTCGGTACGGTATAAGCTGTGTCGCGGTGTACTTTCGACCGCCTCGCTGTATCAGACATACTGTAAAGTTTGCGTTCACGTTCGCCATATCACTAAGTTCATTCCTGTGTCCCTCATTACGTATCTTTTGCAATACATCCAGCTTTTTTCCAGGTACAGCTTGTCTAAAGAAGAAAGAAGTTTCACTTCAAAAGTAAATTTTATTAATGATTTATTAATTTATCAATCATTTGGTAGCAATTACACAATAACACTCGAATGCTTCAGAGATATTATAACTCATAAACCATTAACAAACATGCATAAGCATGAAGTGGAGGTAACGTCCACACTCTTCCCTTCTAGAAACGTATCTGACCATAGTCCTTGCTTTAAAGGAATTGATTAAAGAATTATTTATCAATAGGTATAAAGTGGATAGGTCTCGCTAAGCAAAAAATTTTTTCTTGCCTATGCATCAAATTTAGCAATGTTGAAAGTTCGAGGCTCAAAATAGCATTATATCATGCTGTTTTGAGTCTCATGCGATTTAGATTGGCAACAACACGTGTGAACATCTGTAAAAAATGGAACGTGCCTATCTTAGCTTAAACTTGTTATTGAATAGTCTTCTTGCCATTATTTACTAAATATGGGAGTTTCAGCTCACCAGCAGTAAAAAAACTAACTAGCATTATTTCCATTCGAAAGTTGCGAAGCAATTTCTCTTTTAAACGTCTTTCCAAAGTTTTGCCTCTATCTCGAAATAGGCCGTTTGGTCGCCCTTAAGGTCCTAAGGGCCTATAGTCATGCGTTTCAAACACAAGAATTGCCATTTTTTAAGGTCCGCATCCATCACTCTTAGCGGTCCTTGAATGGGGGAATATTTGTAACGTAAAATGAACTTCGGCTGGAAAAGAAATACCTAGACGTATTTTAACATATTTTTTACATAAAATTTGTTGGTTAGAATGGATAACGTTATGGAGATTAATTAATTGTTCTCGCTGGTACAGGGAACACAGTATTTTAGATCAGATTTCATACGGAAGGTAGATTTATTTATTGATTTCATTTTACATTAAGTTGAATATAATATAATTATATTCAACTATATTTGCATTTACATACACTATTGAAATTTAAAAAATACTAAAAATCCGCAAACATGTGAAAAATATGAGGAAAAACTGAAAAATACAAACACAATTAAATTAAAAATTTCAAAAATTTGTATGTCAAATTTAAACTGATGTCTATACAGTAAACGAGACACGCATATTTATCCTTTGATATATTTATTAATTTACATAAAGAGTAATTAGTGTTCCTTCAGTTTTTATCAAAAGCAACCAAGTGTTATTAAGTTAAAAGAAATAAAGCAATAAATTAATCTTTATTTGTATACGATAACTAATGAAATTAAAGCGGAAAAAGGCACATTTTAGTTTTGGTGCAAACAAGCAAGTTAACTTGTCATCAATGTTGAATGAATGCCATGAAATAGTAATCTTATTAATTCAAGTAATAGTGCCTTCCTACCAAATAATTTTAACAAACATCAAGTCGAAGGCCATTGGTCAAGATGCAACCTTGATTTTCAAACGCTTATCATTTATAATTAAATTTCTTCAACATTCTATAAACGTCTGCATAAAAAATTATATTTTTCTATCTCTGTTTTGCCGTCGTACCAAAATGCTCGCAAGATGTTTAGAAAAATCGTTTTTCGTATGAAATGATATGCCACCTGAAAAACAATCTGATTTTGTGCACTTGCTTCACAGCTCTTTGTGATGTTACGGATGACATTTCTGGAGAATTATAGATAATAGCAGAGCTGCAGTTCTTGCCATGTTGGACTACAGTAAAGCATTCGCATGCTAAATCATACAAACAATATTTGTTTATTACACTATTTTGGGTCTTTAGAAAACGCTATAAAACTTGCAACTTCATTTTTGTCCGATAGGTTTCAGCAGGTCGGAATTGGTGGTGATAGGTTAGATTACTTGTCAGTAGACTCCGGTATTCCTCAGAGAAATATCCTGAGACCTCAGCTATTCTCAATTTACACCGCAATTTTTACAAAAATAATTAAAATATTGTAAATATCATCTTTATACTGATGATACACAACTACACATTTCGTTTGGTCCTTTTGCGATTCGATCTGAAAATGAATGCATCAATCATGATCTCAAGCCTTATATCATGTTTTAACATTAATCCAAAAAAGTCCGTGACGTTATTATTTTGCGGTGAATCTTCAGAGACTGGTGCTGTAAATGCAGTGAATATAGCAATTAACTGCAACGTAGTTGCGCTCCAAAATACTGGAGGAAATTTTGAAGCTCATAGCTGACAATAAAGTTAGATTTATTGAACACATCACAGCGAAATTAAAAGTGGAATA
The DNA here is from genome assembly GCA_016904865.1 of Pissodes strobi. Lineage (NCBI taxonomy): Eukaryota > Metazoa > Arthropoda > Insecta > Coleoptera > Curculionidae > Pissodes > Pissodes strobi. Next base: position 72,285 of record MU182067.1, read on the forward strand.
TAGATATTAAAGTGATTTTTACTCACATACACTAAAATAATTATGCTTTTAATACCCTGATTTTTCTTTATTAAGGTTTTGTTGTGATAATGTGTATCGTAAATGCTTAGGTGGTTTAGATATGAGGAGAATGCAATAACAGCAATACTCTTGTTTGCGTTATATTTTCGGGATAAAGAGTCGAGGGAATATTTCTGATAAACTTAAAGAACTGGGAGGGCTTAATATGCACGGTGATCGTATACTAAGTATTATTAAATACAAATCTACGCTATATTTATGTCGAAAGATATTATTCAGCACATATGTTCACAGTTTGAATATTCGACGCAAAACTTTTCTTATCGTATCGGCGCACCGTAAAGAGCTTTTCCAAATATCATTTTTGTACCGCTCTGCTCTGCTTATAAGGAAATAGAAAACCGACGATTATTTCGGAAATCATCCGAGTTTCAATCGTAAATTGAAAAAACTCGTGCTTGTGTAAGATTTTCCAGATGAAATATTAGTTTTTATATCGCACATGCTCCTTTTCATTATACACTGTTTTTTCTTTTGTAATTCCTTCTCTATCTTTTTTATACTTTGTCCGCCTGTAGATGCATTTAAACTATTATATCAATAAGTCTTAATTTTGTTATCATTTTTAGATAGTAAGTTTTAAGCCTAAATAGGTTATACACTTTCGTTTAGAAAGCTGATCCAAAAACCTTTTAATATCAAAACATTTATTTTCTTTAAAACTGTATATCCAATGAAGCTATGATTTTTTTTTGATATTAATAAACGGCTTATTTTTATTATTTAACAGTACTAGAGTACTTTCTTTAATTTTGAATTTGTATGATACTTGTTCCTTTGGGTATTGCATTCACATGGGATCTTGTAAATTAAATTTTAGTATTTTAATTTTCTGTATTGAATTGTTACTTGTTAGTTTTAATTTTTTCTATAAGGAATAAAAAGTTTGTAGTAGGTCTATTTTGATTATAATCAAACTTCTTTAGAAATTTTGATTACTGTAAATTATTTCCATTCGATCATATAGAATTTTTGCAACCCCATTTTTAACCATTATGGATGATTTGATCTAAAGTTTAAATATTCGTTTATGTGTGTAAGCTATCTGTATATATTTCTTCTAAACATAAGAAGGTCAAGGAATGAAAGTTGTTTATTAACTTCGTTTTCTAAAGTTAATTGTATAATAGGTTCTCTTAATTTAGAAAGTCATTAAGAAATTGTTCTCACATTTATATATTGTCACCAAATTGAAGGTTTATACTGACATTTTTCAACAAATTTCAAGTCAAGCTTTTCTATTAATGTATTACTAAGTCTTAGTAAAGGTAACCCATAGCCATACCATTCTTATGTTGCAGTTTATACAGGTACTAACTATACCTCTCAACTAAATAAAGTAGAGAATAATCCTGAATATTTCATTTTATCATCTGGTAATCCAAGTGGATATATAGGCCTATACCAAATTGTCAGGATACTCCATCATTTTTGTTTTGCAATATAGCACATGGACACGCTGATGTATTAAGATCTCTGAGTTGTGAGCTCTTTTTGACAACCTAACGATCTGCCGGCTCTGCGGGGATTATATAAGCGGCTTTTCAGTCTACTGGAAGCTTGCTAAACTAATTAGCTTAAAGACAAAGATAGCATCTACTTTATATGTATATGTATTATTTGAAGAGACTTGTTGGTCCCATTGTGTTTTTGAGCAAAGTCAAAATATGCATATTCTGTCAACAATAAAACTGGTATTCAATACTACAAATTAAATTTAGTACTTCACCAAAAAAAAAATATATATCTTCCCAGAATGACAAAGAAATTAAAATATTTAGCAAAATAATAGAATTCTGTTAGAGTTTCGACAAATAACACAAAATTAATCGAAATAATACTAAGTATACTTTAGGTATAAAAGTGTGTCAAGGCTAAAGGCTGTAAATGAGTCCTAAAATCACTATTACTCTAATTCATGAATATTATTTTTGTTCAAACATTCAAATATTAATTTAAACGTAAAAATACTTAGTTCTTTAGATATCCAGAGCGGCTGCAAAATACATATGCTGCCGCTGTAACAGTAGTAAAAGTGGATAAAATAGGCTTTCTCTGCCGCTGAACTTTTGCCTTAATATAAAGTGGAACTTTTGCTTCGTCCATTGAGTGGAAAAACGTTAGGTTTTCTGATCGTTGAAATAAAAATAATGGCCGTCAAACCGCGGTAATAAAAATCGCAACGTCATTATAGAAAATATGCACTTAATTTATTCAACATTCAAATATGGTATTATAGGTATAGTTGTTACAATAACTCCGTCAACAATTAAGAACAGATGGAGAAAATTAACCTTTCAAGGAGATCACTGAACCGCTGATATGTTGCATTAATATAGGGCGCACCTTTTAGTTTATCTATTGACTGGTAAATGTTAATAATTTCGTAGAAAAATCAAGATGTTTTTCAACTTGTACCTGATTTAAAAAAACAATGTAAAGTGGCTATAGTTGTTACAAAAACTCCTTGCAACCTTCATGGCTTAAAAAACACTTCAAATTTACAAAATGTATAAAACTATAAGAAATTTCCTTCAACAATTATGAGCACATGGAGAACAAACATACTCTTAAAATTAACTTTTCGAGGAGACTCAGTAAGCCGCTGATCTTTTGCATTAATATAACGTGGATCTTCTAGTTCATCTATTGAGTGGATAAAGTTAGGATCTATAACTTCGTAGAACAATCAAAATGTTTTTCAACTTGCAATTAACTTTTCAAGGAGACTCACTAGACCGATGATCTTTTGCATTAATATAAAGTCGAGTATAAAGTAGAACTTTTACTTCGACTACTGAGTAGAAAAAAGTAGATTTTTCTGAACTTGGAAAAAAATGCCTGCCAAAACGCGGTTCTAAATATCGCAACGTTGTTATGGAAAATATGTACTTCATTTAATTTCGTAGAAAAGGCAAGAAGATTTTTAACTTGACCCTGATTTTAGAAATTAATGTATTAAGGGAAAACTTCTTTTGGCGACTTCAGGACGAAAATCCTGGGTAGTAGGAACATCAAAATATAGAACGATGATTAACATTTTTTTTTAGATATTTAGCACTTTACTCGAAAACAGCTGAAAGTGAAATATTCGGATTAGGCGCCTTTTTAAACAGCACTTGGGGGCAGCTGCTTTCGGCAATACGATTTTTCGTTTCCGAGTTATTACGTCAAATGCCCTATTTTATAAAATTTGGCCAGTATTTTTTGGCGTATTCATTTTGGAAAAAGAGGTCAACTCGGGTCGGTCTAGCGCCGAAAAAAACGCAATGATCAAAAAAATTTAAGCTACAGTTCGATAGGTAAATACGAGATACGCTTTCTGAAAGTTTCTCTGATTCCGAAACGTCGTAAAAATTTTCTTTTGAGGGAAAATATAAAAACATCGATTTGTAGGCCAAAAAACCGTTTTCAGAGAATATTTATTTTTTTAACAAAATATACTTGATGAGACGCTACGTAAAAACTTGTCTAAGAAGATGCTTTAGAAGTGATGATGCCTTTTATACAGGGTTAGCTAGTTGAATTTAAACTGTTTACCATTTCGAGTTGTAATACGACTCATCACCCCATGTTTTATTACTGGAAAATCAAATAACCTAGAGCAACCAACATCGTACATTAAAGAGAAGGGTTATACTAGTATAACTTACCAAAAATCGCACCAATACTATTGAAAATGCAAATTTGATGATTTTTTGATTTTCAGTTTGAAAAATGTAATTTAATCGTAAATGGCCTACCGATTTTTAACAAAATCCCAGATCTCAGATATATCTGCTATAAAAAAGTAAAATATAAAAAGCAAAAAACATTTCCTTATGAGATCGGGAAGTACGACAAAATTGATGTTGAAGAGTTATATGCAGAAAGTTGTAAAACATTTCCATACTTTGGCATTTTTGTATTTGAAGAAATACATCTTCTAATATTTTGACATCACGTTTAATTTAAAATATGTGAATTTAAACATTTAATTATGCGAAATCTCTTTGAAACCAGAAAAATGGGCTAGGATCGGAAAAATTTATGGATTTTGATGATAAGGTATAGTTTGTGTCGATTTTATGTCAGATTTCGAGGTGAAATTTCACTTTCATCATATTGGTGATTATCGATTTTATACTAAGTAAGAAGATTTAATTGGTCGTACTTAAAACGATATAAAGCCGGGAAAATGGGCAAAAATCGGAGAATTTGGACCTTTTTCAAGCGAAAAGCAGTGGATTTTGCCGATATTGTGGGTGACAATATATTTTATTATTATTATTCAGGTTACTTCTCCCATTTCTGTATTCTACAAAAATTATGTAGACATCGCACATTCTATTAAGTGTTATTTGTTGATTCTAGTATGCATATAAACTAGAATGTGATAGTTAAATGTTTTTTCTTATACACTCGTTGATGCTTTTTAAAGTTTTCACTTTCACTTTTTCTACATGGTACATTGTGCGTTTGGTATCAAAGGTACGCTTTTTGATAACTAGATTTTTTTTCAAATGGTACATTTCCAGATAAAGGAATCAGAGCTGGTCAGTCCATATAAAAAATCGAATTATTTGGACACACAGTAAGCCTTTTATAATTCGCATTGGTGTTTTTCAATTCATTTTTTTCGCCCAAACACACTTAATAATGTATTATCTTAGCAATTTTTACTCCCCAACGCTAGGTAATAGTTCCGCATTTTTGTATGCGTTTGGGTTAGTTTGGGTTAGTTTGGTCAAATGATATGTCGATATCCAAAATTTTGATACTAGAACTCTATCAGAGACATGATAATAAAGGCCGTAACGACTCCTTTAACCCTTCGTTGGTGTGGCGGGGTATGGGTATGTCATACCCCATAGCATATGTTTCAATGAGTAACTTTAACATTTTTTTTTTCTGTGGCGCCCTCTAACGTCTAATAGCTTAAGCTAAGACATTATCCGATATAATGTGCTAAACTAGCAGCTAAACCTCACTAAAAACAAATGATCCCGAGTCGGCCCGAGCGAATTTCGAAGTCAATTTTGATTTCACGCATGGCCCTCCGCTCGCTCCGCTCGCTTCGAGGCGCAACCGGACAAAGCTAATCCAAATTTACAAAAAGAAACAAGCATAAACTTAAAAAAAATAATAAAAAAAGTCTCTAGCCACTGACGGGAATCGAACGCGGGGCGACATATCGGAACCAGTTCACTAAAGTGTATAGACAAGGGTAAATAACGAAACTCGTTCGGGCCGACTCGGGATAACTTATTTTGCGTGGGGTTTAGCTACTATTATGTGCTAATGTGCGCGACAGATTTTTGTGGTAGTCGTAAATTAGCCGCCGTCAAGTTCACTTGAGGTATGCCATACTCCCCCACACTTACTACGTAACTATTTTTGGCATTGCATTTGTTTGAGGTAAGGTAAAAAGATATACCTTATAGACACTTTTTTTTGTTAAAATTTTGTATTTTTAGTCACCAAAAATGTCTAATGATGCAGGAGAAGCATATTTGCAAAAATTATGGGAAGAAACAGAAGATTTCCCAAACATTACTTCTGAATCGGAGAATGAAACTGAAGAATTTTCATGTCAAATTTCACAACTTAGAGCGCGAGGATAGAGACAAGCAGATGAAGAAATTGATGAAGAATTCGAACAACAAGTCGAAGTAGTACCTGAAGAAGAAAAAGAGACTGAAGAAGAAATTGAGAATGAAAATCTAGGTGAGACAAATGCTTATTTTAATGGAAAGAACTGCACTAAATGAATATGAATAAAAGGGTTAGGACTAGAAATGAGATTATTATTACTCATTTGCCAGTAGTAAAAGGGGTTGCAAGGGAAAAACAAACTGCCATTGATTGTTGGGCTTTGTATTTTACAGACAGAATGCTTGAAGATATTATTTGATATACTAACATAAAGATTAATGCTAAAAAGTTAAAATATAATAAAGATCATGAATATTTGGTTAAACCTACAGATTTGCCTGAAATTAAGGCGTCGCGCGTTGGGATTACTCTATTTATCTGGGTCGTATGAATCCAATCGACAAAATCTCAGTGACCTTTGGGCGACAGATAGTACGAGCATTGACATTTTTAGAAAAACTGTGTCATATCAAAGATTTTATATCTTATTGCAGTGTTTACGATTCGATAACCCTGACAACCGAGCTGAACGAAAGCAAATTGATAAGCTTGCTGCTATAAGAGATATTTTTGAAAAATTAGTGCAAAACTTTCAAGCCTATTACCGAGAATAACAACTGCAGAGAAGCGACAAAACCCGTCGGCACCTTTGAAGTTGGAGAGCCAAATTCAATCTGTCTTATGTGACAGATGGTCGGTTTAATACACTGAGATAAATGTAATGAAGGGAAAAGAAATGCTATACACCTATAAAACATGTAATTAATTACATGTTTATTATTTACTTTATTAGAAATATATTACGAATAAGTTATCTTTTAGGATTTAACGGTTTAACTCAGAGTTTACTGATTTGTCGCGTTCTAACCTTTTTGCAGTGAATACTTATTTCGTTTCATGAGAGTGATTTTTCAAGGTCGCATCACGAGATGGTTTATGTTTTCGTCTCGCGTTACGAAATTTTCGTATCGTTGATTGGACGATTAATCCAAACTAACCAAATCTATTAAAATTGTTTATAGCGTATCGGAATCGGCCCAAATAAGTAAAATAAGTTGAGACTAAGTGAAACTAACCCAAAGTTGATTCGACTACTAGCCCAACCTAACCAAATCTATTAAAATTGATTATAACGTATCGGAGCCGCTTCAAATTACTAAAATAAGTTGAGAATAAGTGAAACTAACCGAAAGTTAAATCGACGACTAACCCAAACTAACTAAATCTATTAAAATTGATTATAACGTATCGGAAGCGCTTTAAATGACTAAAATAAGTTGAGACAAAGTGAAACTAACCGAAAGTTAATTGGACGACTAACCCAAACTAACCAAATCTATGAAAATTGATTATAACGTATCGGGACCGGTTCAAATGATTAAAATAAGTTGAGACTAAGTGAAACTAACCGCAAGTTAATTGGACGACTAACCCAAACTAACCAAATCTATGAAAATTGATTATAACGTGTCGGGACCGGTTCAAATAATTAAAATAAGTTGAGACTAATTGAAACTAACCGAAAGTTGAATCGATGACTAACCCAAACTAACCAACTTTATTAAAATTGATTATTACGTATCGGAACCGCTTCAAATGACTAAAATAAGTTGAGGATAAGTGAAACTAACCGAAAGTTGATTGGAGTACTAACCTAAACTAACCAAATCTATTAAAATTGATTATAACGTATCGGAACCGGTTTAAATGACTAAAATAAGTTGAGACTAAGTAAAACTAACCGAAAGTTGATAGGACGACTAACTCAAACTAACCAAAAGTCAATCAGTTACACGTACTATTAACATATGTCAAAAGAAATAAATAATGATGTATATTTCATGATGGATATATCGTTGTAATGTCATTGTAATATGTCAAAATATATGTTAGAATACTGTAAATTCATTCCTTATTAAACGTTTTAAGAAAATAACAAATATGACAGATGAATATATTTGTCAATATTTCCCTTAATATAACAGATGTCGAAAAAATTGTTTAACAAAAGATTTGTATTTTTCGATCCTCTATCGTTTGGGAATAAAATATGACACGTTCAACTGTCACATTTGATAGTTACAGCTGTCAAATTCGTTTATTTTAATCTGACATATGTCAAAATACATTGTTAACATTTTGAATCATTAAAGAATGCAATGCAATAGGGTTCGAAACTAAAACAAGTAAAGAAGGTGGATGATCACCATATTGATATGTTTTACATAAAAATACCATACCTTCGTTGGGCTCAAACATTCACTAAATCTTTGACGTAACGGATGCAGACATGCGTCTGCGCCGCTCTCTCATAACATTTTTGAAAAAGGTTCGAATTCTTCTAAATAAAAAATCGGTAATTGACAAAAAATTTATATTTTTTTTCTGTTTAGTTCATAATTAAGTGAGAAAATATTAATGAAATACAATAGGAAACCGAAAAAGTTTGATTCATTTACGATTTATTCGAAACAACTTTGTTATTAAAGGTCCTATCGAAAAGTATTAAGATATATTGTAGAGAAATTCAAAACATATTTTTCTGCACAAACCAATTTATTCCAACTGTCATTGTTCTATAGATAACTGAAAATATATCTGAAGCATATATCGTGTTCTTTTATAACATTTTTTCATTGTTTTCATGTGTCAAGCTCAAATATGGTTGTTATTATATAAAATATAGCGTAATACTATACAATTGATAAGACAGAGAAATATTGGTTAATCATATTCACATTTACACATAGCATAAAACAATGGGTTAATTTAAGAAGATCGTCATAATAATATAGATTTAATGAATAATTTACACATATTATTTTAAAAAAAAATGGCATATGTCAAATGACGATATTAAAGTAGTGGTAAAAAAATAAAAAATTATGTAACATCTCTCACTGTCATATTAACCCATAATATGTAACATAAAATTAGCTAACATTTTTTTAATGATTAAAAATATATGTCAAAATATAATTCTTAAATATGTCAAAATGTTAACAATGTATTTTGGCATATGTCAGATTAATATGAACAAATTTGACAGATGTAACTGTCAAATGTGACAGTTGTACGTGTCATATTTTATTTCCAAACGATAGAGCATCGAAAAATACAAATTTTTTGTTAAACCATTTTTTCGATATCTGTTATATTAAGGGAAATATTGACGAAAATATTCATCTGCCACATTTGACATTTTTTTAAAAACGTTTGATTGACAGAATCGTACATAGTCGTATTTTAATATGGAATGAATTTACAATATTTTAACATACATTTTGACATATTACAATGACATTACAACAATATATCCATCATGACATATTCGTATATACATAATTATTTGTTTCTTTTGACATATATGTTATTAGTACGTGTAACTGATTGACTCTTTTCATCCGGACCGGATCCGATACGTTAAAATCAATTTTAATAGATTTGGTTAGTTTGGGTTAGTCGTCCAATCAACTTTCTGTTAGTTTCACTTAGTTCCAACATATTTTAGTCATTTGAACCGGTTCCAATACGTTTTAATCAATTTTATTAGATTTAATTAGTTTGGGTTAGTAGTCCAAACAACCTTCGATTAGTTTCACTTATTCTCAACTTATTTTAGTCATTTGAAGCGGTTCCGATACGTTAAAATCAATTTTAATAGATTTGGTTAGTTGAGGTTAGTCGTCGATTGTACTTTCGGTTAGTTTCACTTAGTCTCAACTTTTTTTAATCATTTGAACCGGTTCCGATAAGTTATAATCAATTTCAATAGATTTGGCTAATTTGGGTTAGTCGTCGAATCAACTTTCGGTTAGTTTAAGTCTCAACTTATTTTAGTCATTTGAACCGGTTCCGATACGATATAACCAATTTTAATATCCGGGGAGGTGGGGGTATAATTCCCACCCCACTGATGACTCTATGATACGGGGTCATCACTCGTCATATTTTCGATCCGAGGCTCCGTTGCAGAGATCGGTAAAAAATGTTTTTCCCCAAAATCCCCCATTAAATTAGTGCACCTTCCGCCATATGGTCAAAGATACCCCCCGCCCAGGAGGCGCACCTATCATAAAAAAAAATCGACCCCATAGCTTCCCGTCCTACCGAAATGAATTATTTTAGTTTTTTCCTCTCCGGCCTCTGCTGGCCGAACGG
>MU182067.1:125586-168437 GCA_016904865.1 Pissodes strobi
AACATGTTTATAGATATTGACCTATTTATAACTTATAAAAAATGAATACAAAATAATAAACTATAGTACATGAAAGGTAGATAATATAGCATATTATACTACATCTATGTCTAATATGTATATGTAGAATCTAATATAAAAGTGACTTTTTTAATAAGCTACTAGTAGCAGCGAGAACATCAATAACCTTTTGATTATCCACACGATTTACACAATAATTCGTCCAAGGGAATTAAACGATAAAAACCTAGGATTTCGATGCATAGGCATCCTCCAAAAAAAACTACCCAGAGTAACCAAAAGCGCATTGCCATTAAGCCACTTCAATTAATAGAATTTCCAATTATTCAAAGACAATTAAAAATAAATGCGTGCGACGCTCAATCCCATCAACCATTACCAAAACAGTATGCTACGGAGCTGGAAACAGGGCCTTTTACCATCGACTTTATCTTCACGCGCTAAATTCAATTTGTTGAAAATCGAATTGTTTCGCAGCGCGGATTTATTTTAATTTCTCGATCGAGAGAACGTCGAAGCCTGGTCAACCGAAATATCTACGAGGTTTATAGTGCGTAATTAACCTACGATCTCTAATTATTATTATTTTGTACTTTTTTTTTGCTTTGTTTTCGAACAAAAATTAACTTTTAATCTCTTTCTCCTTAGTTAAGGTAACATTTAGTCATTAAAATTTCCTTTTAAGCGAACTTTGAATTTTTTGGATAATTTGTCGAGCCTGAAATGCTTGATTGTATTTAATGAAATTCTAAAATTCAGATAGATCCGTTGATCTAAACTAAATCAGATTTTGGATCCAATTTCTTTGAACTTTTAATTGACTAACGCAATGTCGTTGTAGGTCGAACTAGTTTTATTATTATTCTCAGTTTTCACGATTTCTGGCTTACGTCGAATAACTATAGATCAGATAACTACCAGTGTTGTTACAGCCTAGTAGACTTTGCGTTATTTTTAATTGTTTTTTATTTATTGCGGTCTTTGATATTTTCTTTACTCGAACAGATTGTTTGTTATCTGTATCCTACCGTCGAGTAAATTATCGTATGTTAAGGTAAGAGTCTGTAATTAATTGGTGGCTATAATAACGCTAGATCTAACTAGGTTGTATATATTTTGTTTTTGCGGCAGTTATCAACGAAGCTTAATTGAACTGAATAGCCATAGTTAGTAAGTTATACGGCATATGTGACGGATCATGATTTGACACACGTGAATTAGTCTTTAATTAGGTGATTACTCGATCTAGTTGAACTTATCTATAACGGGAAGTTATTTGCAGTATCGCTCGCTTTCAACATATTTTACTGACCTTCTTTTTATTAATGCTTTGAGCGATTGTCATCATTTACAACTGATTATTTCGGAATTTTGTTTGGATTAAGCGTGTGAATTATTTCACCGAGTAAAGCCTACCTTTTTTGTTTAAGAATACAGTGTAACCTTAAGAATTGATTTACTGAAATTTTCTCCAATTTAATCCTTCTTTTTCCTCCTGACCAGCTGTGATATTTTCTTATTAGGTAATAAAACCAATCCTTGTTTGTTTATTCACCTGTTTTATTTAATTAGAACTTAAGCGAATCTCCAACAGGACAGGCCACTTCCGTAAGTATCTGTTTTTTTATCATTAGCGCTCAATAATTGAAACGTTCTTGATTATTTTTGATTATTTTTTGAATGTATGTTTACCTCTTTCTTTACTTATTTTTGAATATTTGTCCTCATCGACATTAGTTGTTTTCTTTGGTTAATTCGGGTACTTGCTTTATACCAACTTAGATTTTGATTAACTTCCGGGTAATTATTTTTTTTTGCTATTATTAATACTGATAAATTGCCGGTATATATATTTAATCTAATTTTCTAACTCATTTTTGTTGTTTTATTGATCGATTTCCCGGATAGAAATAAATAACGAATTTTTGGTATTCATTTTGTCGCGAAGCTTAAGCTAAAACGAGTTCTATATTTCAACTTTTGGGTAATTCCGCATGTGCTGTCTAAAAGCCCGTGGCGCCTTAATTAAATCAACCCGCAGCCTATTCTCCGGACAGCTCGTTTTACCCTACGCACTGACATACTTTATTATATTCAATATATAACTTTTCAATTCTCGAATCTAATTTTTTTTTTGTTCCTTCGATTTGAGATTATTCACTCCCAGTTCATTCCAAGGTAGTGAAAGTTTGCACACATTAGAAGGACAGAAAAGTGGTAATAAATTTTTGGCGCCCAACGTGGGGCTTTTCGCCTCCTTATGCTCTAGAAAAAACGCCTCGTGACACGCTGTATAACAATTTCGAATTTGACTATATAAAGAAAAATAATTAGAATGTTTCCCAAGTAGTAATAGTAGCAATAGACTTGACAACGATGCAGTCTGTAGCTTCAAAGAATCGGTGATGTTTCGCTCGTGGCCTGTACGCCACGCGACTTTGGATTCCGGGGAAATACCTAACTGAGATCGAGATTCGAGCGGCAGCGACAGATATTATTTTGACTTGCCTCGGGGTATTTCATTTTTACAACTAACCCTAGACTCTAGCACCTAGTCACTTAGTCACTTCACTTACCATAAGAAAATCTCTTCTTTACTTGCATCCTCAATAGATTCATAATATCTATAATAGATATTATGTATCTACTATATATACCTATTTTTTCAGTACATACAATGCACTTAATTTTTTAATAATTGTGTTATATGTTACTGCGTTTAAAATAAAAATATTCGGTAATTACCTAGAATCGTTTTTTCCGGATCCACTATACATCCATTAACTTAAACTTACAGAGACACAGATACAGTAATCAGTAATGACACTCACTCGTATAGCGGAATTGCTGCGTTGCCAGTTGCAATTGTTCTGTTATTTGTAACCTGTAATACCAGGCTTCTTACCTACCTATATTACATACTTTTTTGTTTAAAATTAGATTTATGTGGAATAGATTAAGATTGACATTTCCTCCAAGTATGAGAGTAATAATTATAGACTGAGAGCCAAGAGTCAAGAGGCCTCAACAAGTTCTATTAACACGCCGTATTAAATTTTTAGGCCTGTAACCCATCTGTAGTTTGTAGCAGTAGGGGCCCCATGATACCTCACAGTAAGAGGCCCCTCGGGAAATTTCCCGTTCTCCCGGCCCCCCCCATCCGCCGCTGATGCGCACACTCCGATGGCTTGAAACCGTCTGAAATTTCATGCTAGAACAAACCTAATAATAACTATTGACATTAATTCTTTTGTTTCTCGCGTCATAAGTGCAAAGCCTACTTGACTTTTTTGCGCTTCACTCATGTTGACTACAAGTTTTCCTGGGCGGCCGATCTCCATGTTGAGTGTTGCGTTAACTCAGCGTGCATGAATCAATGCAAGTCTTGTTTTGTGCCGAAATATCTCATTTTCAAATTTTGAAAGAGAATAACTCCAAAACGCTTGGACTTAGGTATAGCATATGCTACATGAAAAATGTTAAGAATTTTCCAAAGAATCCAAATATGCAATAATATACAGGGGGTTCAATTTAATGAAAAAATATTTTTTCTGTCACTCTTATTTAGAACACCCTGTAAATCTATATTTTATGTCAGAATATGCGCGATCGAAAAACAAAATCGACTGGTCCCGGCGACTTTTAAAAAAAATTGTGGTTTACGAGATAAAGAATTTATTCCTTACTTTACGACCACCCTGTATGCTACAAAATGCTGATGGCTGCAACGTTAAGGAGTAAAATCGCTCCCGTCGAACGCTCTAGTTATTTATAATTAACTGTGAATGTTTATTTAACATTTTCCAAGTTCAAGTTCAAACTTAGGACAGGGTGATATTTAATTAGTAGGTTTATGCTTTTAGTAGTTCACAATATTAGCAAGAAAAACTTTTTAAACTAGTAAACTCCAAGAGAGGATGAAAGTGGAAGATAACGTACCGTAAAACGAGGTTACCTTGGCACTTCCGCCTACTTTGGAGCAGTTTGTTCATATATTATTATTTAAATTATATATTTTTTGTCTATATATATTTTTTGCGGTTTTTTCAATGGTTCTCTTTTGTTACAGGTATAAAGTGACTAACAATGCCCAGAATCTACCTGAAAATGAACTATATTGAAGCTGACCTGCAAAGGGCATTGACTGCCATTAGGGGCGGTATGAAGCAAGCGACGGCAGGTAAACGCAGGACTCTTCAAAACAAGTTAAAGGGCGAATATATGCGCCCTCCAACAGTATTCACATCTGCGGAGGAGCAATTACTTACGAAGACTTTAGTGACAGTGAGCAATTGATGGTTTTCGTTTAACAAAGTCGATATCAGCAAATTGATTCACAAATACTTAACAAAAGAAAGGCCGTAATGTTAAGGAATTTTATCTTAAAAAATTTATGATCCCAGATAATCTGTGTGTCTGTTTCGCTGCAAAAAACTAACACGTGCGGCGCCGGTAGGACCAAATCAAATAGCCGAATTTTTTGATAACGTTAAAGATGCTTTACAGGATATTGACCCTTCTTTGGTTTGCAACTATGATAAAACTAATGTCCAGGATAACCCTGGAACCAAAATAGTCATTGCTACAAGGGTAACACAGACATCGATCAGTATAAAGGTATGTGGAAACTCTGCAGGAAATTTAATACCCCCTATGGTGGTGTACAAGGCAGGCAATCTATACGAAGGTTGGCCAAAAGGAGGTCCTCCTGGGACGGTTTACAGCAACACAGCTAGTAGCTCATTCGATATGGACCAATTTTAAAAGTGTTCTTTCGAAATTGTATTTCCCAAAAGTAAAGAGATTGGCAGTCCTGGTAAAAAATGTTGTTGGGAACAATATAAGCTCTTATTTTTCACCTACTGTCATTGACGCTTGTGAGGAAATCAATATCTAGTTTATAGCGTTCTTCTCCAACAGCACCCATCTAATGCAACTATTAGATGTAGCAGTGTTTGCCCCGTTTAAGAAAAAGTGGCGTCATATTCTAGGTAAATAGCGCAGTGAAACCAAATCAACTTCCTCCATTCCAAAAGAATATTTTCCTAAATTCTAATCGATTGTGGGTTTCAGTAAGTGAAAATGTGCCCAATAATTTAAAATCTGGGTTAACATCCACAGGGCTCTGTCGTTTTAATCCACACGAAGCTCTGAAAAGAATTCCAAACGTACAAATAGAAGGCGATGACGAAAATGCCCAAGCTGCTATCCTCGATGAAAGCTTAATTGCTTAAAAGGTCACTAGAACGGAGAGCCCGATAAGCAAATTAAGGTAGATGCTCTTAAATCAAAGTTCCAGAAACCTTCTAGTGAACAGTCACCTACAGATGAACTAATCGCTGGCCTTTTAGGGACCCAGAAATTAATTTTTAACAGTGACGACGATGATGGTAACGACGATGCACCAATTGCAACTTTAGTTTCAGCTACAAAAATACCAGTAAGAAAACAAGCAAAAATTAGGGCCAAAACTACAGATGTCGTTTGCGCAGTTTGCTTTAGAAAACGCAAGAATTGCATGGGCCCTGATTGGATTTATCGTAGTAAATGCAACAATTGGAGTTGTGGCTTTTGCAATGAGGAGAGCACAGACCCATTTTATGTTTGTTCCCTTTATACAGACGAAGATTTTGATAGCAATGATTCTTTGAAAGATGTGAATTTTCCTTCCTAAAAGACTTTATGATGTTAAAATAATTTAGGTTTCAGGTTTTTTTTTATCAAACTCCTTAAGGAATTTTTTAGTTGTTCTTTCATATTGATTTAATAAATGAATCAGTTATTAAAAAATGTATTATACCTTTAATAAATTGGGAATTATGATTGGTAATTGGACCAAACTCATAGCTGCCTTTATAATTTATAATTTGAACTTATAATACTGAAACATAATTTCTGTATTAGACTCGCGTATTCTTCGCTAACCATGTTACCATCATCATTATATTTCGGTATTGACAATAAAACTCTGTTACAATGCATTTTGCCGAAGGTTCCAAATCCCAACTTAGTTCAAATACTTAAAGGTAGTGGAATCTGGAACGAAGCTGCTTAATGCGAATTTCTTGCCTGTCCATGCCAAGTTCATTGTGATGCCCCTACTGAATACCGGGAACACAGATAAGTTACTAACTTTGCGACGAACTTTTGGGGACACTTTGGCCTAAAGCCATTTATCGATTTCCCTTACCGTTCGCTTTAATGTGCAATGGCTCATTCCGAATTCTGATTATTGTTTTTCAAGAGCTTCCACAGCTTTTATGTTTTTTTTCGTCTGTCCTATTAAATGAGGATATATATTTTTTTCGATTGTTGCCGTAATTACACTTTTCTGAAAAAGATAGTTCTTCTCTTTTAATGTTTTACAAAATGAGAGCAAGTTGGTTTCTTCAATTAATATATTTAGGGACAAAAAAAATTGTTAATTATTGATAACAATCCTTATGATATAACAGATTTTTTGAAATAAATTTAATTAGGTGGTCACATGTTATGTGTATTAATATATTAATGTCCTTTAACAACAGATATAGGTACTAATAAAAAAATATTGCATTGCAGGTCACTTAAAACCACGTTTAAAAATTATAACGAGCTTTTCATATTTCAGAAGGCCTTTTCCTTATAATTAAATGATTTTTCCTGAGGCTCAACATTTTTACATTATAAAAGACTAAACCAAAAATTAAACCTAAACATACTCAAAAACAATAATTGGAAGAATGTTTTTAATGTTGTGTCAATATGCCGCTCTATTTTGCTTTACTTTAAAACTGTAAAGTGATTTTTAAGCTAGAAAAACGACTCACAAAAAGTATGGTTCCATATTTTTGCCTAAGATTTTAGCTCTTAACCTAAGCTAAGCTAAAACTACCATGAAAACTTAGTAAAATTTTGTTCAGTACTTCGTAGAGGGTTTAGGTAACATGATTATTTACCATATACTTTGCTCGATTATATTCGCACCATGACCACCAAAATATCGAGATCAATATAAAATAAGCCTTTGTTCAGTGTATAAGCACGCCTGGAGATAATGATGAGTAAAACTTTTCTATTGTTATGGTCTCACACCCTCCGTATGACTGCCACTCGTTACAAACACCAAACCCGACAAATATTTTCCGGTGCACCCCTATTAAACTTTGCATTCCCACAAAAATTTGATTATCATCAAGTTCACGGTACGATTCGTCCGATATACGCCCTTTTTGACTGCTACTTAAGCATGTCTTAGCATTAACAATGCGTCTGTCAGTGCCTCGTTATGCACACAAAAGGGCTTTTCAAATTTCTGTTCGAGCACTCTTTCCAAAAAGTGCCTTTCGGTGTCTGATACGCGTGTATAACTGAATATATTTTTGGGCATTTAAGCTTGATGTTGGACCACGAACATCAGAAGACAGGATATAATTCTTGAGAAATGCTAAAATTTACAGATGTTTTCAATATACGTTTAGAAAATTCATGGATTAGAATTATTTCGATAAATATATAACAAACTGCCATACGGCAAAATTGAGAATAGTGCAGACACGAGATTCTGATTTTTTAAGTAAATTACTTACTGCAATACGAAGTATTATTCCTAAAAATGACAAACATTGCGAATATAGGCAATTATTTGGTTGTTACGAAATCTTATGAAGTTGTTGACAAGAAGACAAGCTTGAATGAAACTCTCTACTCGTTTTGGGTAAAATGCCATTATCAAGAACTTTAGCATATAATAAAAAAAAATAAAGATTCGACAATATGATCCACGAAGAAAAATACTTTGCTAATTGTAAAATACTCAGTAAACATTACTAAAGGCAATGAGGGACAGCTTATAGATGCTATCCTCTCGCAATCATAGCAAAGTGAGCGATACTTTGAGTAATATAAAACTGAAAATTTGAAAATGCATTCCAACAATGACCGATGGTGATGAAAAGCATTTTTAATCTATCTGTTTGTCATTGCCCCCTTTATGTATCTGGTATTGGGGTGTTTGCATAGTTATTAATATTGTTCAAATTACCCTTCACTATTCTAGAAGTTCAGACATACGTGCCCATTTATTATTTTTAATAATATTTATTACCTATTTTGCCCATAGCCACAGAACAATGCATTTCCTTCGTAAGCCATATCCTCGCCGCTATATAAATTATATTTTTACTTAAAGATTGAGATGTTTAAGATCTTTTTAATGAAATATTATCCGAAAGCGTTCTGAATTTTATTAAAATATATGAAGGATAAAGAACTTATCCTGGAAACACTCTCAAAGACTTATACCGAGGGATCAAAAATTCTCTTGGTCAAAAGTGGTCATGAAATGAAAGACAACTCTCTATGCTTATATCACCATTTTGTCAGAGTTTGTCTAACAGAAGCTATGATGGGGTGGTAAAAAAAATTAAGTAAGTTTCTTTGGTGTTCTGAGAAAATGCTCTGTTACGCACGCTCCCCTAGGGAGGTATTATAGAACTCACCGATGGCATACCCACTAAAAAATCAGCTATGCTCCGGTCTGTGTTTTTTTTAACCATAAGGGTCGCTACTGCAGGCCAGAGGGGAGAACCGGGATTGCATCCTATATCTGATATTTCCATTAAAGATGCCTGTCTGTGATTACTAGATCATGCCACGCGTTTTTCACTGAGTCTTCTTACTTGCGTTGAGATTTTGTAAGCAGGTTTGGTTGATTCTCCACTCCTGCTTTTTGGTAGTTGGCACTGGTCGTGCTTGTGTGGCCACACATGTAGACTTCTAGGTATTATATGTGTGGTTCATCTGCGCCTTCTTCCAGAGGTGTCACCTGGGTTGTAACTTGCCTCTGTTCTTCATCGGCATGGTACTGAGCTCTTATGAATACGCGCCTAGCCTTGTTAACTATAAATTCTTCTAGTGATTATCACTACAAGTCTGCCTGCAGGTCCGCATTTCTGCTGAACCAAGGTGCGCCAGCTGCCCTCCTGAGTAGCTTAGTTTCAGTTCCTAAAAGCAATTTCATATCGGATTTCCCTGGATATGACCAGCTGTGGAACCGTGCGTCAGTTAAGGCCTAGCTATCTTCTTTACCATGGTGAGCTTGGTCTTCAGCGCCATGAGGGACGTCTTCCCATCATGGGCTTTAGCATAGCCATTGCTCTCTTGGTCTTGTCTCTGTGCCTTTTCCATGTCAGGCCTCACTCCAGATATACTCCAAGGTATTTGATCTCCGTATTCCAAGATATAATATGTTATTTAAACGTGTGTACGGTACAGCAGCTATCCTTCTCCTCTGGAAGATATGGCCTGTGTTTTGCGCTCATTGACCTTGATCTCCCAGTTGGTCATCCGTTTATAAGCCCATCTGGTGCCTCCTGGAGCACAACGCTTATCCTCCTCGTGTCATTATGAGCAAACGTAACGGTATCATGGTATCATTAGCATACAATAAAATGTATCGTGAGTAAATACCGAGTACAATGACGGACCAAGGCGCGGACCTGTGGTACTCCTGCCTCAAGTGTTCTAGTTCTAAATATTTTGCAATTGATTTTCACGTGGATTTTACTGTTTTTTAGGTAGCACTTTATGATCTTAATGACCTAGTCAGAGTATTATCATTTTATATAGCCCCTGATGCCATACTATATCAAAATCTCTTTCTATATCTAGAAAGATTGTTTCTGTCACTTGGCCATTGTTGAAGCTACTTGTTATATTTTCGACTACTTTTAGCAGTAGTATGAAGTAAGCTAGGAGAGTCGTTTTGCATTTTATGATAAAGATAATGTTTTATATATCTCTATTTTAAAACATTTAAGGATGAAGGCGGTGAACAACAAAATATATAATTAATTTTTAAAAATCATTGTTTTATACATTACAGAAGTTTTATAAAGTAAAAGGGTTATATAATATTAGCAGTACAAGGAAGTAAATATTGAAATCGATTTATCTCAAAACCATGTGAGAGTTGACAGCTCCTGTTAAATAATGCTTCTTAGTTATGGTTATATTTCTTTCTGTTGAAGCATACCATATTTCATGTCCCCTAAGGCTCATAAGAGCTTCAACTTCATTTTCCAATAACGTTATCGGTATGCTACCTAAGTGAAAATGTTTTTGGAGCCAAAATGTATGCCTTGCTGGCAGAACAACATATTTTGTTACAAAAACAAGCACGAAGAAAGTGTTATTCTTTAAAATGCTTCGTTTCACAGACCTGATATAGTATTGCTTATTAAAGGGTAAATCGAGCTGATTTTGACAAGATTATAGTGTTGTAACATACCTCGCCAAGGGGGAATATGCTAGAAATGGTGGAACCTTTAAGATGGGATGAACATGTTGTCGAGTTAGTTCAACATTCATTCAATTTAGCAAGATATATTAGGTGTTAGAAATGGGCAAAGTTGTTCAGTGAAAATTGACGCATCTTAACCTATCTTATTTACAAAAATTTACCCTATTTCTCATAGCTTTCCCTGTTATATTTTTTCATTCCCATTATATAAGAAATATTAAACAAAGTGTCTATTTGTAACTAATATCCTTGTATAATGACATAATGCTAATTATTATGAAAATTGCTTTGCCACGGCCTTGATAAAATGGTGGCTGCCCACATTTTCACCTATGATCCAAGCAAATTAAGTTGTGGATTCAGATCTATTTCCCTAAAAAAAGACTTGAAAAGTTAATGATGGCCCTACAACTTTAGCATCTAAAATTTCAAGTAAAGGCAACTATGTATGTATCTTCTGAATGGTAGGCATTTGCTTAATACACTTCAAATTATGTATATCCTTCATGGCATAAGTCGGAAACAGAATAATTCTTCTCTTGACTTTACTTTAATTTGGGATATTTTTCAACGAGATTAAGTGATACATTATATATTATTGTCAATGTTGATTACTTTAGATAAGATGGTTTTGCATCAATCACTTTTCATTCTTTTCAAATTTTTTACGTCTGATTGAATCATGATAATGATCTGATTTAAATGGTAAACTGTCACTTTCCAGGAATCTATTTTGTGACTCAGCATGTCAGAAAAAAATGGTCCATTAAAACTACCTGGGTCGATCACATTCTGTGAACAAAGTTCATTAAATAAATATATTGTGCATTTTTTCTTTCTTGTTTATTGCCAAGCTCTTGTCTACACAATGGGATCGACCCAGATAGGTTTAATGCAATCATTAAGTTAGAGATATTTTTATGAGAAGAACTTTGCTTTTTTTTGTTTCCTGTAGTAGTTGTTGTAACTGAGTTACATTGTGTTATTTTGGCAACTCATTCTTAATGCGCCCTTGCTACACTTTAAGCCTCGGTTAGATAAACTGTTTCAAAGAGGAAAGTGACATATTTTTGGGATCACATTTTCATTAAAGTTTTAATTATTTTGAATACAACTTAATGTAAGCATTTAATGGAATATGCATATAACCATATGCATGTTCCCTTAAATGTTTCCCTTACGACAGAGTGCAATAATTCCACTTGAGTCAAAATTCTCGGAAATGCTGTCTTTAGGAACTTGTAAGTATAGATTGTTCACCTGCATTACAACAAAGATAACAGATTACACAAAATCAATTTTAAATTTAAATATAGACTTCCTAAAGCGTATATACGCGTCTTTGTCGTATCAACATTGTTTACAGATTTTTTACGAAACGAACTAATGACTATTTTTGAAACAGTCTTGTATATCGTCACTTAAACGGAATATTATGCTATAAAAATAGACATAGAATTGGAAGATTCTTGTTTCTGTCATTACTGGTTTTCGCTATACAAATATTATCATTTTTAGTGTACCACTACTACCATAGTACAGGTAGTAGTGAGAGTATTCTAACTTTTAATATAGTATTATTTTCGAAAAGCTCAAAATAATATAGTAGCAAATACTACCTATATAATAAGAAAATAGAAAAAGGAGGTAGATTGCTGCTCTAGCTACTTTAATGCTCTATTTAAAAACTCAAATTATTCTGGATGATGCAGAATATGAATAGCAACTCGCAAGTCACAGATATAAAGTGATTTGAGATACAACAATATTGAATTGAGTTATCCAGTCAATGCTTGATGCACGTTTGATTGATCTGTTTTCGACAAAATGTTCTTCTATAGGGGATTCAGACATTTGCTAATATCGACAATGTTCGACATAAGATTTATTTCGTGATATTAAAAATTTACTACAGTTAGGCCAAAGCATTTCTAAACAGCGAAATATCCGCATGCGACTATTCTCGAATAAGTGGCATCTTCAATTTTTACTTACTCATAATTTACACTTTTCAATGGTTTGAATAATTTCGACTAGAGAATACCTATGTTGGAAGATACGATGGTATGTATGTATGACGACTGATTGAGCTGATGTGTAAGAGCAGCGGTCTTTACGCTCTAGGTTATACAGAACCCTGTAATATAAGAATAAAAAAAAATTATTCTGGAAAATAAAATTATCGACATTCTCCTAATATATTCTGAAGATATATATCATATTAAGCAAACATATGCCTAACGATACATATTCACTTAAATTTTAAAATTGTTTGAGGTATATTTTATAATAAATTTTGGCTTTCTGCCACATTCAGTTCAAGTCTATCCTGTTTCTTGATGACTAATGTTATGATATTATTTGTGTATAATAAATATTTTATATTTTCTACATAAAATCCTATGGCTTAGTAGAGTTTTATTATAATTATTCCTACCTATCGAATTAAAATACGATATTTATTTTATAGCAGTTGTCATTCATATGCGTTCAATTTAAGAGGGTTATACTGGCCAAAGGAACTGTTTTTAAATATACGTTAAAATATATTTCACATTTATTTAGCAGCATATGCATGTACAGGGTGATCCCCTATAATGTCGCCCCCCTATAACTTTTTTATTTTAAGTGTCCCAAAAAAAATAAAAGTATGGTTATATAGGTACTGAAAAATACTTTTTTTCTGCGTATAAAAAATATTGGAAAAATGTTCAGTATAGAGGAAAATCCAAAAAGTTAATTTTTTTTTCAATGGAACACCCTATATATGAATTTATTTTTCGATTCCTTGTAAAATTCTAAGCATATTTTATGTATGATGTTATACCTCTAAAGTTAGTAGATTCACAGCTATAAACAGTTGAAAATTGGTACTTTGGCTACTTTTCACCTTGGTAGCAAGAAGATCATTAGAGATGGAGTAAAATAAATTTCACATTTCTATCTTAACTTTTCAAGAACTATCTGACGGTACTAACTGGCAGGCGGTACCATGGGTACCAAATCTGGTACCTCGGTAGGTACCATAAGTTAGCACCATCAGATAGCTCTTGGAAAGTCAAGATAGGAATGTGAAATTCACCATCTCTAATGATATCCCTGCTACCAAGGTGAAAAGTAGCCAAAGTACCGATTTTCAACTGTTTATAGCTGTGAAACTACTAACTCTAGAGGTATAACATCATACATAAAATATGCTTAGAATTTTACGAAGAATCGAAAAATAAATTCAGATATAAGGTGTTCCATTGAAAAAAAAATTACTTTTTGGTTTTCCCTGTATACTGATCATTTTTCCAATATTTTTTTATACGGAGAAAAAAAGTATTTTTCAGTACCTACATAACCATACTTTTAATTTTTTCGAGACACTTAAAATAAAGAAGTTAAAGGGGGGCGACATTATAGGGGATCACCCTGTACCAAGGGCGCTATAACCTAACAGTAGTTTTTGATATACCGGTACCTATGATTAGCAAAGGCTATTTTTTTGAAATGACGAACTTCTTTAGGCGCGCTGAACCTGGAGGGTAACCTGTTGAACGTGTTATGAAAATGTAACGACAAAAACGTGACGAAACAGCGAGCGAGAACGCGAACGCAAATGTCTGATACTCTGATACAGTGAGACGATCGAAAGTAAAGAGGCAAATATACAGTTGGGAGGGAGTTACACGGTGACGCAAGGCGAATTTTATGTCAGATCTGTCCGAAGTCGCCTATCTTTATCTGAGAAGAATCAATCGTTAAACGGGCCGGGGTTAATGTCCCTATTGTGCGACC
This sequence comes from Pissodes strobi, assembly GCA_016904865.1. Classification (NCBI taxonomy): domain Eukaryota; kingdom Metazoa; phylum Arthropoda; class Insecta; order Coleoptera; family Curculionidae; genus Pissodes; species Pissodes strobi. The sequence continues at coordinate 139,673 of MU182067.1, forward strand.
TTTTGTTGCAGAAAAATTGGTTTTTCTACAGCCGCGCGCAAAATAACTAAATACTAAATTCAAATGAAATCGCAAAATCGACGAATGCCGTGGATCCTTATTTTGCGCTCTAGCGCGAACATGGAAAAGGAAATTCTCACTTTTTCGGTCTAGTGTGCTGAATGGTCATGGAAACCGAAGATAAATAAATGACAGTCGTGCGTTTGTTACAGTTTGTTGCTGGCACTCTTCTAAATATGCCCGAAGCCCGAACATAATATGTCAAAACTGACAGTCACTTGCAAATTTCAGAATAAGTATAGAGAAAAATGTGCATTTAATTTTAAAAAATGCGGCTGTAGAAAAAGTTCTGTGTGTTTTTCGAGCGCAAAGTAAGATTGCCGTTTTCGAAAGATTACTGCGCTCCGCTACGCGTCGCGCAGTAACATTCTTTCTCAAGCGGCAATCCGTTACTTTGCGCTCTAAATACACAAATAACTATTTTGAAGCGGTAAAAATGCTTATTCCTAAGCATTCTACTATAAGGGGGTTTTTACAAGAACAGGGTAATATGGCAAGGTAAATTTTACATCCGACCCATTCATAATTCAAACCAAGCATGGCATAACCATCTTTTATCTTCGTGTCTTCCCCGTCATTTGCATAAAAGTAACATAACATTTAAAAAATAATAAATATTTTATAAAAAATAAATACTCCGTCTATGAGTCCGCTCATATACCAAATTAGCTAAGAAAAAGTCACCTGAAAAACGCAATTCATGGACTATTATTAATACTAAAGCTCCTCAAACTCGCTATAAATTTACAGTCATAATACCCCCTAAACCTAGTCCTATATGAGAGACTGATGAATAAGCAATTAATATTTTTGTATCATTTTGACGAACACAAGTTAAAGAATTAATGACTCCACCGTATAACCAAAAAATAATAATAAAAATATTAATTTTTAAAACAACCTCTAGAAGTACTTTTATTAAACGTATTAATCCGGACCACCGTAATCTTTCTCTTACAAAGAACGATCGATAACCGGGCCAGGGTTCGTTTTTCTTGTGTGTCGATGAAGTTTCACTTCTGGTATATGGTCCACAAGCACGCCCATTTTTATTTTTTTATAGTATCACATAAGTTTAGTATTGAATTGTTTCTACTCCTATACTTTAATTAATATAATTTTAAAATAGAAATAGGCCTCCGAGAAAACAGTTAAAAATATTAATATCCGTTTACGAGAAACTGATAAGGAATTTAAAAAAATATATATGTGTTGTTTTCAGCTTCTTAGGAAGGTTTGTGTCCAGACATAATGATGTTCCAAAAATCATATGGACATTTGGAACAGGAAACAATTTTGAAAACTGGTGACGAGAATCTGTCGACTAACATTAGATTGCTATAGACCATCTTCGCCTCACTAAAACGTTTGTCAGCAGTAGCGTAGTCAAGGATGATGCTGGTGTCAAAACTTTAATAATCTGTACTTATGAAACGAAGAAAATCCTTTAACCTTCAGAATAGTGCTGAATTAAAATCACTAATAAGTTTCGATACAAAGCTGGCTTTTGTTGTACAGAAACAATTTTTTTTGTTAGGGCTCTACATTTGCTGCCAACTGTATAAAGTTTTATTTTCTATTTAAGCCACAATCTGCGAAGTATATAATAGATAGAAACATATTAAGTACAAAGATATAAAGATTAAAGAAAACTGAAAAAAAAAGCAGTTTGAAACTTACAGAGTGGCACAACAAGCTTATATATAGGCAGGTGGTTCGGAATGTCGCAGATACATTGTATAACGTATGTATTAGTACCTACAATAATAATAAAAAGGAACATCCCGTCTTAACGAACTGATAAAGTTCCGTGGTCCTCCATCGCGCGAAGTTTTCTTGGAACCTGTCGCATTATATTCTAGGCAGAATTTATATCGACTTTTTTGATAGATTCTCTTGCGCAAATGTTCTTCTTCTGTGGCTTCCCAACCATGGTCACAGTCGTTTCTGTTTGACAGATTCGGCAAGCATGGTTAGCTTGGGGAGTGTTTGAGAGAATGTCGTTTCCTGGCTTAGAGGGTATGTTGGTTGCGACTAACCAATCCCTTATAATTCGGGCGTAGTGACATGACGCTAAATCCGGCCAACATATTATTTAATCTTCCTGGCTGTGACCATTGATGAAATTTATTAATTTGAGAACACATCTTTGAGTATAGATGTTAGCATCTACAGCTACAGCATAATCGTGTCTTAATAGATTCTCGCCCGAGCGCAAACTAGAAGTTTGTCTAATTTTTTTTTTTACTTTGCGGCAACCTAAAGTGGGCACACACTCAATGTTATATGTGTAAAAGCCATCGTTACTATTAATTTTTGAATGCGAAAGAGTGAAATATTTCTAATTATCCATTATTAAACCACTCAACGAGCTGTGTGTGGAGAACATGTCGGTGCATGTTGGACTTGAAGCGCTGTAGGTTGTACCTTTCGGGAAAGACGTTACTCGGAAGTCCATGCTAGACCGAGATAAAGGAGTCTCACAACAGCGACGTCCTAGGGTGTTTCTGTTTGGCACAACTCTGGGAGATTCATCATAGTAGTATCGATAGTATATCGATAGGTCCGCCCTTTTCTTCGATGTTCGAGGCCATCAAGGTGTTTAGCTCTCCTCTGTATGAAATCTAATATCTTAAGCAAGTGTTTTGGAGGCCTAGCTCCATACATGGGAACAGTATTCCAGCGATGGTCTTATCTAGGCCTTATAGAGCAGTAAGAGCTGATGTCTTGACCATTTCATGAGAGTTGGTGTTTTGTCTTGACTCAAGAAATCTTGAAATTTCTTGAAATCTCGACAAAAGGGGAACCCCCGTTTAAAAAGTAGCGGTAAGCTTGGCTGATGTGATATTTATGCTTTATGCGTAGAATCGAGGTTCAGGCGACCAGGTCCAGGGTAGTATTATTTTACGGTTCGTTGCTTCATATGCGTTGTTTACGTAGCGAAATTGACGCCACTGAAGTAGACCCACTTTGCAAAGTTCGTTTTGATTCTATTATCTTAGCAATAACATATCCAAAAATGATAAAAAAATCCTCTGTAGATAAAAAGTCATTAAGCATAAAAAATTGATCCAATTTAATTTGGCCCACTAGACATTTACCAAAATTAAAATATCAATTTCAATTTTGTTTGTATATGCCTGTTTTTTAATAGTCAATATTCCGAAATCTTTCCAATCTTTTTTGCATATTTTTACATCTTCATTTCATTAGGTTGATTTTTGCAACGACCTGAAACATTGGTTTTAAAAAAATACCTCCTTTTCACTGCGCCATTGAAGTAGACCCGCTTTGCAAAGTACTTTTGGATCTCAATACTTTAAGCCATAACATATCCAAAAATGACTAAAAAAAATCCTTTGGAAATAAAAAACGACACACAGCGTTAAAAGCCCTGGACCCCAACTACTTTTCTCATAAGACACGATACAAACATGTCTGCCTGAAAACATTAATATCTACTTTAATAAATAGTCAAACAAAATGATTCAAAAAAGAAAATGCTAATATAACATGAAAATACAAATGTATTACAAAGTGAATCTAGATTTCTTAGATAAACATAAATTTTTGACTCTCCCCGTATGAAACAGAAACTAAAGTTCGACTAGGGGTGGATAACTTTGCCAATGAATATGTCTATAATGTAATACCAAAAATTTAAGTCAAAATTGATATCGAGTTAATTCAAAATTTAGGATTTCTCTGATAATTCTTAATACTCTGTACCTACATAGTCCATTGGTTACAGTAGTACATTAATTTTGTAATCCTTTTGAAGTTTCTTTTTTGGCATTTTATTTTTCGAATGACTTTGTTTGCTTATTTAATAAACCAGATATGCCTGTTTTCAGGCGGACATGTTTGCATTGCCTCTTATTAGAAAATTAGTTTGGGGCTTCAAGACTTTTGAAGTGGTGTGTAGTAAGCATTAAGAAAGGTTCCAATTTAACTTGACCCATAGTGTATATGTCAACTTTGAACATCCGACAAAGTGCTTGGTATTATAAAAAAATGTTTGCATAATTTAATTTTTTATTCATCTGTTAAAAATGTTGCAGTACTTTGTTTTCTTCCAGTAAACTAGCAAACAAATTAGTTTTTTTTTAATAATTCTAGGTATTCAAGAAATTTCAAGATTTTCTTGATTTCTTTCCAAGAAATCTTGATCTTCAGAAATAATTTCTTGTCTTGTCTTGAAAAACATGGTTCATTTCTTGTCTTGTTTTCAACAAAAAGACGACCCCTAGATGAGGCCACAGTCAGTGTTTGTCCTGTCATTGATAAGTAAGGTCATGTGGTGTTTGCTTTTTTGTGATCACAGCTGCTTGAGTCTCTCCTCCGTTAAACTGAACATTGTTTTTCTCACCCTATTCCACGATGGAGTTCATATCCTCATTGCAGTCTGCAAAGCTGTAAATAGAATTGTTTGTCCTGTCTGAGAGATCGTTGATATAGAGCAGGAAAAGTGTGGGACAAAATATATACTCTTGAGGAACTCCGGCATTACATTTAATTTCCTCCGAGAGATGGCCATCAATACCAACTCGGATGTTCGATTCCTTAAGAAATTGGAAAGCCATAGAGGCAGTGTTGGTGGTAGTCTGTATGCTGTCAAATTAATTGCTTGACGACCTGCGCAACAAACCTTATTTTAAAAAATGTTCTTAATACGCGTAGTCTTTAATGATGCTGTGAATCCAAACTGACCCCTAAGAAAAATGAATAAAATTTCTCAACATACGGTTCTTTTTATGGCAGTGGCACACACACTAAAGAGAGATCCTATGGCGCTCGACGAGCGGTGTGTATGCGAAGACGTTGATTGACACGGTTCCTGAATAGTTGTAGGTTGTAATTAGGGGGAAACAGATGTCCTGGGAGTGAGTTCCACAGTGATGCAGTGCGCCAGACAAAGGAGTTCTTGTAAAGCGATGTTCTAGGTGTTTCCAGTTGTACGACGAACTGGTGTGCTCTTGCCGTCTGTCGTGACCATTCCTTTAGGTACGTTTAATTAAATAACAACTAAAATACAGCTTCACAGGTGGTTAAAGCCCGAAAAGAGAGACTGACCTAACATATTTTAATTTAACCTATTAATTAAATCAATGGGAAGGTTGATGTTGCTTCTGGGAACCAAGTATGTGTATCTACTTACGCAGCATATCGGAAACTTTTTTGTTATTAATTTTACAAAAGAAAGTTCATCTTCATAAAAAGTTTTGCATAGTTCAAAACCTAAAACGCAACCACCCGATTTCGGAATATCCCAGTCATATACAAGGTCTGTCAGAATACTTTTTGACAACATCGAAAAATTTTATAAAGAAAACTTATTTATAATTGTAAACTAATTTCTAATATACAGTTATCCCTTTATTCAACAAAAATTTCTTAAAAATAATTACTGTTTATTTTTTTTAAATTGATTTTGTAGACTTTCTCATTACCTATCCTACAACAGTGCACACATTGAAATGAATGCATTTTTAATTAGGTTGAGATGATATTTACAAAACCGTCATTAAATGAAAAATATTAAAACAGACATCGAGGAAAAAATATACACACTACAACAGTAATCAAGATAAGATATGGAGATACTAAAAATAAACTTACAAACAGACATCAATAGATCATTGCAATTGAGGAGATGAAGTTGAATTCAATACTATCTGCGGCGTAAAGTACTAGATATTCTTTCCGCTGCCAGATAAAATGTGTAAAAATACAATTTTACGAATTTTGAAAGAGAATAAATTTCGCCCATATAAACCACAATTTATTCTTGCATTAAAAGCTTGAGTCTACGATAGTCGGCGACTTTTGTTTTCTTATACAAGGAAAACTAGAAGACGATCCTTCGATGGTTAGAGAAATATTTTTTTTTCAGGCTAATGTGTATTTAATTCAAATGTAACAGTGAGTTCTTTAACATTATGCTGCTATCATTAAGTTCAAAGAAATAACGATCTTTTATGTTATCTAAACTATCTATGGTGGACCGACAATAATCTTAACGTAACGATTAGGGCTCGCGATCAATATTATTTTACAACTACATTTGATGCGTTATATACACATGACAAGGATACATTAATGGTTTTTTTTAACAATGCATGACTTCACAACGATATCTAAACTTTTTACATAATCATAATACATGAAGGTCAACAGCTATGGTACCAACAAGATGGCGCAATATGTCATAGTACACAGGCAATACCTGGAAAATATGCTTAGTGGAAAAATAATTCACAGATATTTTGGCCACCTATGTCGCCTGACTAACCTCGTTAGATTTTTTTATGGGGCTACTTGAAGCAAAGATATACCAACAAGGGCCGCTTACAAACGTCGTTGGAAAGAATTATCAGGGAAACAATTCCAGATGTAACTCCGAATATAATTTGAAATATAATTATTATAATATGAGAATTTTTTCTTAGAATGGAAACCTATATTGAAATAGAAGGTGGGTAGCTTGAAGCATTAGCGAATTGATGATGAAGCTATTACATAATATTTTTCTGCAATTAAACTTAAGAACTTGTTACGTAAATATTGCAATATTAGTAATGCATTCAAGTTGATAATTGTAAAATAAATTATTTTGGTATGCATCAATTATTTCAATGCACCATTAGAATATCGCAACACAGCGGTTTAGAAAGATTAAGGTTCTCAAGTTCTTAATGAATAAAGAGATAAGATGTTAATTAGATATTAGTAAATATTTTTTGACGTATATGGCTGGGAAATTCCGATATCTGATGGTTGAATTTTAGGATTTGGAACATGGAGAACTTATTATGAAGAATAATTTTTATTCGTAAAAATAATATTAAAAAGTTTCCCATATGCTTTCTCAAGAGGAAATAGCTTTCCGTCCAAGCTCTAAAACAATTTTTTTTACCGACAAAATTATATTGCTTAAATAAAATTCCAAGTTTTCGAGAATAAATGCAAATTAAAATAACCATGCATTAGAAAGCTTAGTATTTCTGAGAAGGAAATAATAATATATCATTTCAAGCATTAATATTCATAGAAAATGAAGTCAATATCCCATGCTACGAAATCTGTCTCTGTCAACAGGGACCCGTGACAAAAATTAATACACATAGTAATACATCACCACAGGCTCTGCTGCATTGAATAGGCTGAATCTCCCTAAAACAAAAACCCATCGGCTTTATCTTTGTTTGACCAGATCGGGGCAAAATTGATTGCGTCTGCACGATCTCCAGGGTGTAAATCTAAAAAGACAGCAACACTTGTCTTGCCTTGTTTTGAATGCGTTCAACAGCTTCGGCGAGTGGATTCGTGCTGTGAACAATAAACATGCTATCAAGTGGGTTTTTGTGTGTTTTTTAGTCGGATTACTTTGAATTTTCTACCTGTTTGCTCAAAGAAGCTTGCAAGGTGTTAAAGATATATGAAGCAAAAGCTGTCGCCGGCGAATCCGCCAGCGTGCATTTCCGAACTTTTATCCATATGATATTTTATAATTGTAAGTCAGTTATATTGTAGGCATAGACAGAGTAACGTTTTAAATTTAATTTAATTTAATTTAAAAACACAATCGCCAAAATACAAGGCTTGAAATACCAGTAAAACATTAATCAGTAATACCAATATTTCAGTTTCATATAGAAAGCAGTGATTTTTTTTCCATTTAAGATATATCTGTATTAGGTATATTTTAATTTAAGAAAATTTAATTGGGCAATTTATTTTAGAAACCAATTATTTTTCCCCGCATTTTTTAGTTTGTGAGGAATTATCGTAGAAATTTATGGTATTCGTTCTCAGTTAAAGCTAGTTTCTTTAAATAGTAAACTTAGCAAAAAAATAGTAGGTATAATAGTATAAAGTAGTATAAAATAGATTTAATATATTTTTCGAAAAAAAAAATGGAACATTAAAGCATGGATTAGCAATACGATGGCTATTTTCCAGCCTATACTAATACCAATTTTACAAAAAAAACATGTTAAACAGGTATTAACTTCCTCTTGATTTTTCCCTGTAATGGCTATTCCACCATACCTTCAGTTGCATCAACTATTCCCTTTACATGTCTGGGCTTTTGAGGGAAATGAGCTATTAACCAAAAAAAAAATAGTTCCTTTTATTAAAACAAGCTTTATTTCAAAAAGAGATTTTCGAACATCGCTCTTTGAAAATTCTCTTTTGGAAAAAATATATTGGATTAAAATGTTTGAAAGAGGTTTTTCCCTAAAAATATTAGCTTAAAAATTGATTCACTTTATTTGGGAACTTTTTTATTAATGAGTTTCAAAAGATTAAGGTTACTATAAAAAGTTTTTTTCTTTACGACCTTTCAAAGATTATTTCTACAATGCTATCATTAATAAAAATTAACCCACTTACAAATCCACGTTCAAGCATACACCTCTTAAAAGCAATAAATGTCTCAGCAATCACATGACAGTTGCTCTGGTTGGCTTTAAATTTATGTCTATCCTGTTTAGCCAAAAATTTACTGCTATTTAAGCATTTTATATCGCTGTTGACAAAATTAACCACAGTTTGCTACTTTCGGATAGATTAATGCGCCCTATGTCAGGCCGGATCTAGGAGTGTGAACATGTATTCGTGTTTTTCTTTCGCTTGCATATGTTGATGTTATTTAGGAAGTGAACAAAATCATACAATTAACTTTAAAAACTCTATATCTTTTTTTTTTCATTATTACGCTCATGCCTAGTGATTATTTCAAAACGACACATTATTTTGAAAAAAAAATATAAAATAAACATTTAAATCGTTCCAAAGAGAGTATGAATAAACTGCTAAATCTATTATAGATATTAGGTAACTTAAAAAATATGATTTTTCGTCAAAATATTAGGCAAAAGTTGCACAATTTGACGACGTTTCAACCTCTTCAATAATCGTTTAAAATTTTGAAAGTTTTCTAAATCCTGAAAATTTTCAGGAAGTCGACTTCTTGAAAAAGAGGATTTCTAAGTGAATGATACATTTTTATTTTTAAATCTATATTAACTATAATTTTGAATTATTTATATAAAAATCATACACATCCAGGAATTTAACTAAAGAACGGAAAAAATATTTTGAGAAAATCATAACCAACAGTAGAGTGTTATGTAAAGAATTACAGTTCAGTGATTACCTAACGTAATGTACATTTGAATGCTTCTGGATCAATGTGTGTTTTTTCAGCTTGATTTGTATTATGAAGAGCAGGTAAGGATCCGCCCCGCCCCTCATATCTAAACATTCACATAATACATTTTTGTCGTATTTTTAATTAATTTATCTTTATTTTTCGAAAAAAGTTAGCTCGTACTAAGGCTTTGGGATACCCGGTATAAATTTATATAACTAGGATGAAAAATATTTATAATGTAATTACACAAATACTTTATGCGAAAAATCTGAAAGATGTGCTTAATAAAAGGGGCCAAATTTGAGATCAAAAAACAAACAACGGAGGTGCGCAAAAGTATTTTTATTAGTCAAATATAAAATATATAATAATAATTGTGATTAACATTCAGCAAATAAATGTGGCCAAATGAAAATATCATACACTAAATAATATAAAACATAAACAGTAGAAACACGTAATAGGCTGATCAGAAAATAACATTTCATAAAACGATAGAAAATAAAAATAGGTAGTGAAGTGATCCTTAAAATATAATAAAAGGAAAATAAACGGAAATAGCAAGTTATTCCTGGACAATTTCAATAATATAACCAAATATCATCAGATTATCTGCATTAACTAATAAAATTTAAAAGCAAAATATAAGAAAGAATGATAGAAAAACATACATTAAGAGCAATTGAAATCTGCTCAAACCTAAAGGCCTGATCTAAATGCTCCATTACAAAACTATGCCTTCAATCATCTAAAGGAGTACTCCCAAAGAATTCAGTTGAAAAATGGTACAAATATTATCCAAATTACATTAGTAGGTTTACTAATACAAACTTATCTCTCCATACACATCATGTAATAAGTTTTTGACGACAGAAAGTAGTTCTGTCAAATACAAACTATATATAAATATGGGGTATTATGTATATTGTAGGAGGCGAGCCGTTTCCGAAACAATATATTAGTGAAAGATATGTTGCTTTTCTGGGAGTGCTCCCGAAAGCATGTGGTCTGTAAGAAGTCGGCAGTAAAAATTTAATTATAGGCAGGTTAAAAATCGTTTAAACAGAAGGATATTAATTGTGCGTCGATACAAAAATTAACAAAACGTGGCTTGTGCCGCAGGTTTTATAGACATTAAGTCCTCTGAAATAAAGCTATAAAGAACAGATCGCAATTTATTATCGTACGTGATATTATTTAAGGTGCCTTTTTATAATTCCCTTATTTATGTAAGTTAAATATCTATTTTCGTAAGTTCAATAAGTGGTCTAGTGTTAAATTACAAATACCTATTTCCGAAATAAAATAAAGATGGGAATCGACGGGAAGTAGTTTTCATCTGGAATCAAATAGTAGATAAACAGAAAAAATATTACATTTTAAACATTAGTTAAAGAAAGTTATAAGGTGGTTTAAAGGTAAATTGCATAATTAAGCCGTAAAAATTTGAAATGTATAGGACATTCTTATACTAGGCTCGTCAACGCCCACCACAGCGTCTCTGGGGGGACTCCGACACCAACAATAGAGAGACCTTCTTGAATTCTTACTTGAAATGAACCTTGATATTTGTAATAACGGGAATACACTCACGTTTGTAACAAGGGCAAGGGAAGAAGTTTTATATTTTACCTTCGGTAGCTCAGAAATCGTTACATACGTGAAAAGCTGGAGGGTCTCCGCTTAGCCCTCGCTGTCTGATGACAAGATTATAGCTTAAAAGCAAGCACCACCAATTAACAACTCAAGAGAAATCCAAGGAGATCAGATTAGGAACTTTATAAAGCCAATCTGGATGTAAACCTCCAAGACATCAATCCGGGCAGAATAGGTCATCATCTAAAACTGGAAGAGGAAGTAGAGAGCGTCAACAAGACAGTAATAAAGGCATTTGACCCCAGCTGCCCAGCTGACATAAAAAGACGCTCAAACGGGGTCCCATGATGGAATGGTAACCTGTCTATTCAACAGACGCTTAAATGAACAACTTTAGAGCCATCTGCGAAAACATCGCCTCTACTCCAGCTGCGACCAGAACACACAAGGCTTTGGCAAAAGGGGGAACGAGCTCGACAATCACTCCGAAAAAGCTAGATGACATCTACATAGAAGAAGAGAAAGAAAGAGTGCTCCTGCTCCTGAGCCAATACTTCCAAGGTAGTCAAACAAGAAACCTAAGTGAAGAAAGAGCCAACCCATGCTGTGGTAGAGATGACTGGGCACTGACAAAAACGGTACTCACTGCTGAGCGACTCAAAGGGGCATTGAATATATTTGAACCACTTAAATCGCTAAGTGTGGATGAAATATTCCCAGCCCTCTTACAAAGAGGGAAAGAGAGATTATCACCAGAAGTAGTATGGGCATGACCTACATATCAAAAGCATGGAGAAAGGCAAAAGCCACCATCATCTCGAAGAGTGGAAAGAAGCATGTGACAGACCCCAAATCCTTCAGACCAACCAGCGTCACATCATTCTTACTCAAGACGATGGAGAAGGCAATAGACAATTACATCAGATCCGCTTAGAAATGCGGCCGTTAAATGCCAGCCAGAATGCATACAGAACGGGCACTGTTCCAACTGACCAGCATCATTCAAGAAACTTTAAATAGGAAAGAAATCCCGCTAGACATCGCGGGAGTCTTCGATAATTCCTCCCACGTGACTGTAAAGAGATCACTAATGAGAAGGGGAGTGAACGCTAAAATATCTCGACGGATGCCTGAGATTAGCAGAAACTTCAGTAAGCAATCAGAATATTGAAGTTCGCTACAAGGCGGGGTATGCTCACCACTAATGCTAATGTGGAGTCTAGTGGTGGATAAATTACTAGAAATACTGACAGACCTCGGCCTATATTATGTTCGTTATGCCGATGATATCGTCATCACATCAAGAGGAAAATTGGAGAGTACACTAACACTATGTAACTATTCATGTAACATAGAGTATCCCCTTAAATTGCGGAGACGCATAATATAGCCACCTAATATTTATTTTAATGATATCTCCGGTTAGTAAAAATATGAAAAAATTAAGGTTTGTGTAGAATTTTAGGGAATTTCCTCCTCTATTCAACAATTTAAAAAGAGACACAGCCTACTATTTGAAATTTTCATATAAAAATCCGCAATAACTGTTACAATGATATACAGCACCCTCTAGCCATAATGGCGAAATCTATCCGGTTAATTTTTACACATTATTAGGCAATAAAAGCTCTTTTAAATAAGACCTAGTTCGTTCAATTCTGTTGACTCATACCGGAGTTATGGCCATTAAAATGAAAACATGTTTGACGTTTCCCCACCACTATATTTTATGAGATATAGCAAAATACTTTAAATAAAAAATGTCACAAATTTTCTATTTTTTACGATGGTAATATTTATAATATATCTTTACATTCGTATTTTTGGAGAAAAGGCCCTCTTTTGATTTACCATTTCAGTTGCGTCCCCTAGCGGCCCTCCTACAAAGTTGAAAATAATTTCCAGCGATTTCCCTTAACCGATTTACTAAACCGTATTTTTTTCTCCAAGTTATATGACTAACGGTTACCGAGTTATGGCCGACGTCCATCCTTGGTTGGCCACCCGGTACACAAGGATAGTAAGACCCACCCTAATTTACGGGTCGATAGTGTTGTTCAAGGAAACGGAAAAGCAGAGCATAAAACAGGCCTCAATAAAATACACCTGGCGTACATAAGCATAACAGGCGCAATGAAAACATGTCCATCAGTAGAAATCGAGACAATTATGGACTTTGCACCTCTACACATTGTTGTGGAGGGTGTGGCTAGATAAGCAATAACTAAAACCACAAGAGACAGAGCGGGGCGAAGGAGGATGGCTTAGAAAGAGTGAATTGACAACACTGAGTAAGAACAATCTCTGCATCTTCACTGGCTTTCTTATGGGCCATTGACGGTTGAGAAGGCACTTGAAGAGCATAAAAATTGAAAACAAAGACAGTTGCCGGTTCTGTGAGGAGGGGGGAAACCCCGTAGCACCTTCTCAAGCAGCTGGGTGAGGTTCTCTGATTGAGAAACACTTCAACGGAAGTATCAAGAAAGGAAGACGCAATAGATCTATACAGGTCGCAGTGTACTGTAACCCCCAAGATCATTCATTCATTCATTCATATAATGAAGAAGGACTACATCCACCTACCATCCAATAAGTTTCGCAAGACAGAATTGACCGGTCTAAATTCAGTCCCATTTGTTTTTATTATTCTTGGAGGTACGTAAATTGAGTCCCGTATACCTGAGATGAAAAGATAGTATTAAATTGTTAGTTGTTCATTCATGTTTACTTAAAACTAATCAGTTTATTGTACTTCGCTCCCTCCTAGAGCCCAGCCAATAATAACTGTACCCAAAAATAATTTAATTTTATTTAATAACATAGCCTACTGATTGATATGGATTTGAAGCCCGGACTGAATCGTTAATTTAAACCCCTGAACTAAATATATGTTGAAATAGAAATATCGGTCTGAATTTACCTTTACAAGACTGAGGACAATTATTATCCTTGAGATTTTTATTGATATAATAGGTTTTTAGAAATTAATGGGAAACGAATTACTTGCAAGCTAAATTTAGTTCACGGATATTGAATGAAAAGTTCCTGCAAATTAACGGTGTTTAACGTCTAGGCCAGAAACGAGAATTGTACGAATATCGTAATACTTCCCTTCACGGTAATTTTACGGCACTGCTGCAAAATAGTTACACAAACAAGTTCCCAGTTCCCAGAACGAAATAATTTTCGGAAGCTTATTGCTTTTCATTTTGTTGTAGGAGTTTTAGTTTATTCTCTCGATTTCGACATTTTCAGTTTACAGTTTTGGGTCTTTTAAACGCGATGTTAGATTAGTCACCCCAACGACAGAAGAAATTAAATAATAATCTGACGAGGATGTATCAAAATATTTCTTCTATGGGCAATAGTTTAGTTAAAATTTTACTACTGTACATTCGAAGTAAATCTAGAGTATAGTATTTATGTTTCCGTTCAGAATTTTAGTATATTTTTAAAAAATTTGATGGAATACATAACCTGTTTATTTGCAAAAATATTGTAAAGACGTATGTCATGATAATTATTTAGCGTAATGAATAAATAATCGTCTTATGAGTCCTTTTCTTTGACATATGTTACAAAAGTGCTGGGATAAACGTATACTTCATTTCATGGTTATATTAGTGTAAAACTATTTTATAAAAATGGATGTCTCGGATTATTCTTCCTTAACCCTTTCAGTCATGAATTATGAAAACTTTAGGAAACATTTTTTTTCGTCTTTTATTAGTTAGGGATCTTTTTAACATTAAGTTAAAGCTAATTGCATGTCTGTGTGTCCTTGGGTATTCAGGGTCAGCTATGTACACTGTAGTGTACGTGATGACTAAGGAAAGAGTACCTACACCAAAAAAAAACTAAACATAGATAAAATAATTATTTATTTACTATGAAAAGAATGAAAACAGTTTTTTCCCTTGAAATACAAAGCGATACGTTACATTTTGTGCATTGTATGTACGTTCGAGATTTGCACTACACTTCTTTGCACCGTCCTATTTTCTCACAAAATAGGGGAAATTGGCCAAAATTATCAAAACGTACATCTGTCACAGGTCTTAGTTTTTTACTGGTTCCGGGAGAAATAAGAGGACCAATGAGAGGACTCGCTGAACCCGCGGATGTCGTCGGTCTGCCTCGTTTCTTCGCAGGCAATTTGCCACATAATATAAGCGCTTCAGCGAAGTTTTGTCGAAAGTGTATTAGATCTAGGACGTGTTTTGCGGAAACGTCCAGATTTTGAGCAGTTTTTCTCTATTCTAGCCATGAGTTGACTACTGCCATATCTAAAGCATGTGAAATAAGCCGGACAGTTCACTTTTTGGATCTGACAAACGATCTATAAAGGGCGATAAGAAAATCACACTTATCGACTCCTCCCATTCCATTATTGTAAAGTGACACTACCTTTGGGCTATATATTGTTTAGTCTTCTTATCCCATCTCTGACACATGTCATGTGGAGCCACTCTAACAAAATTTGAACCAAGTGTTACCACACTACTGTCTACCCATTTCATCAAAACAACAGCAGAATTTTGACAAATGACATTTTCCATAAAGCCTCTTTCTATTTTTTTATTATTATCCTGGCGCTCCGTAAATGGTGGTTTGGAAAAGCGATCTTTTCAAATTGTCCCAGCTGCATACATTTGTTTTTCTTCAAACGTCAGTCAGTAAATCCGTCATTACTGGACTGTGTAGGCGGCCGTGAAGTTTCGTTTTTCCTCCGCCGGAGCTTTACTTTTCACTTTTCCGCCGGCGGAGGTAAAAGTATTGTCATAGCAACATAGATACAATACAAACAGACAACAAAATAAGCGTCAACAACTCAAGATTTATTAAACTACAATTTGTATTTATCACTCAATGTGTGACTGCATTTCTAAAAATCACTAATTTAGGAACAAATTGGTTATTATTTTAATCGAACTTACTCAATAACTGCTTATCAATACGGAATTAAAACGCAATCGAAGACGCAATCTTAAAAAAATAATTATTGTTGACCGTGTCCACTGACAGCTTTATGTTACATTATATTCACCGACACCGGTCTAAGCAAGGCCACCTACGACCGTGGTCTAAGCCGCCTTGCGAACCCATTTATCTTTAATATTAATTAGATATTATTACTATTAAAAAGAGATGTTTTTGCATTAATTTGTCGACATTTGAAGAAAAAACAGCATATTTTATTTGGAGGAAAAGTTACTTTTCATGGCTTGCTCTCTATTACCAGCCTCACTCCGTTCGGCTCTTAAACACGAGCGCGCCATGAAAAGTATCACTTTTCCTCCATATAAAATAATATACTATTTTTGTATAGCCACTGAAATAGCCAGTAAGAACTGAAGTAATTGTCAAAGAAACGTGTAGAACGTAAGGGCATTTTTTCTGAGAACTGCATAACAACAGCAGGTCCTTGACCAAATAACATGTATTCCGTTTTCAATTCAGTAGAAGCTCCTTGATAAATTATAAAATCATAAATGATTCCAGACACTCCACACAATAAAATAGTTATTTATGCAACAAGTGTGTAAAGTGTCCTTTTTTATGAATGGGAATATTGTCGCCTACGGCTCATGCGACAATCCCTTAAATAAAAAAGGGTACTTTACACATAAGTAGCATACAAAAATGTTTCTACTACCAAAAAATATACGAAAAAACAAAAATATTATTAAATTACTTTACGCGCTAGTGCGTAAAATATATATTGTTTTACGCATTGCCTTAAATGTCAAAAAAATATGTCAGATTTACTTTACGCACTAGTGCATAAAATAACTTATTTTACGCACTGCACATTAAAAAGGCCTATTTTCCGAATCTTAGAGAGTGCGTAAAGTGAGTATTTTACGCACGGCAGTAGAAAAACAATTTTACGCCCCACTTTGTTGGTTTGTTCTTGATGTATTGCTTGATGTTTAGGAATCATCCTTTGAATGGAACCATTTGCTCATCGACGCTGTAAACTTCTTTAGGATCCAACGAATTGCATCTTTCTCTTATGGTGTTATACAAAGGCCGTATTTTCCATAGCCGATCCGCAGAATTTTTGTCCTCTTCTGTAGTAAAGTGCATGTTATTTCTAAGTTTAAAAAATCGATTGACTAACATATTTTCAGCTATTAGGGAAGTAGCAAATTTTGGCTCCCAGTACATGCGCACTCTTGGATAACCCAAATTCCCCATTGTTACGCCAAGAAATGTTTTTAGTTCAGATACATTTGTTGCTGGAAAATTTGGTACAGAATTCTGAACAGGACTCCAATAACTCATTCGTAAAATACTAATAAAAAAAATCCAGAGGAGACGGCAAATTTATTACTTCAGAACTAGGCTGCTGGAAAAACTGAATGGTGGATGGCATTTCATAAATTCCTTTTGTCCACGACTACTTAATAATAAATCAATATTCTGCTTCCTAGCTGAAGGAATATGATGCTCATATTTGTAGTAGAGTGAATTATAACAGCTGATAACAGTGAATTATGATAAATCACTCTTTGTATTTATTTTACATATGTTGCTATGCCAACGTAACACTCACAACATTCCGATTCCGATGCGTAGAATGTTTTTCTTATCTTTTATGTTAATTAATTTTGACGTTTAGAAATGTCAAATATTATAAGTAAGTAAAATAGCTCCATTTAAGTGAATATTAATATTAAGTGGCATATTAAGGACTTCTAAATAAAAAAAAATGAGTTCTGAGATTGATAATGAGTCCTGTACACCACCAGAGATTGTAGAGGCGGCCAAATTAACAAGTCTGTGATTGCTGCCACAAAAGTCTAAGGATCATTACATGTCTGCTATAAAGTTTTCTGGACTGGAGGATTGCTAAAGGCATACATTAGTTTTCCGAATCCGTGTTATTAGTATATTTTAACGAGCTATGTGCCAAATACAAAGCATCAACCTTATGGACAATCTATTCCATGTTGAGAAGTACCTTAAGCATCCATAACTCAATAAATATTGAAACTTATCCAAAACTACGAGCTCTATTAAAGAGAAAATCGGAAGGATTCCAAGCAAAAAAAGCTGCAACCTTCACACCAGAAGAGGTGAACAAATTTATAAATGAGGCTTGCGATACAAAATATCTTTCATCGAAGGTTAGAAATTATGAATTTCATAGTACCTAGTTACATTTTATTTAAATATTTTTTTTAAATTCAGGTTGCATTAGTTATGGGAATCATGGGTGCTTGCCGGGTAAATTAAATGTATTTCATGAAAATCGAAGACGTGAAAGATCTTGGATCAGCGTTTCTAGTTATGATACCCAAAACGAAAACAAAAGTTCCTCGGAAATTCATGGTTACAGATAAGTTTTATACAATTTGTAAAAAATATCTTTAAACACGTCCTGTGGATTCTCAATCAAATATCTTTTTCCTAAGATATCATAGTAGGAAATGTACTTCTCAGAGAATAGGAATCAATAAGTTTACTGCTATGGGGAGAGAAATTGCAACCTTTTTGAAATTACCAAATCCAGAAAAGTATTCAGGCCACAGTTTCCGACGTTCATCTGCTACGCTTCTTGTAGATGCAGGTGGGGATATTACTGCAATAAAAAGACATGCCGGATGGAAAAGTACAACCGTTGCTGAAAGCTACATTGATGAATCAATGAATAATAAAATGAACACTGCCGAAAAACTAACTAATTCAGTAAAGAGTACCTCGGAATCTACTTATTCCAACCAGATTTTTGAAAATATTCAAAATTCATCCACTAATTTTGATATTAAATCCTATCCTTCAATAAAATTCGAAAATTGCTTTAACGTAACTATTAATATCAATAAATAATGATGGATATCTAACTTTATCTATATTCTGTTACCTTGTAAGTTTGGCATTCTTATTTAGAATTCTTTTGTTAAAAAAACAATACCTACATATTATGTTCAATAAAAACGTTCTATTCTACACTGACATGCTTTATTCAACAAAATAAGACGTTAAATAAAACGAAATTATCCACTTTAGTTATACAAAATAATAAAAAATCAGCTGGTAGTAGTTCAATCTATCGCCCTAGAATAACTTTACTTCAATAAAGTTGATAGAAGTATATTTTCTTACAAGGAATTTGAAGCAATATTATGAAATTCAAATACATAGATATTACGTTAAATAAAACAAAAATAATTACAGACTTTAGTTACACAAAACAACAAAAAGTCAGCTTCTGGTAGTTCAATCTATCGTTATTCACCAATTCTACTCCACTAAAGTTGGTAGAGGAAGTAGGAAGTTTATTTTTACTTATCTGCTTAATGTTTGAAATATTAACGAAAATTCTCCGACTACGCGAATTTTTGAAAATTATTCCGAATAAAAAAAACGAGGAATTAATTCATTAAAAAAAAATTCTTGTACAAAGAAAATTTCCGAATATTAATTTAAGAACGAGAAAAACTCGGTAATATAATTTTTTAGTGTATTCTACTTATTCGTGGGAGGCCACGAAATACATATCCAACGCCGCGCCGCGCCGCGCCAGGGCTCTGATTACTGGCAATAGTTTTGGTGTTAAAACGTCAAATTTAACCATGGAACAATTTGAAAAGTATCCTCCATGTAAGTTTTGTAAAGAATCGAGTGAAATTAAAATGTACCATCGAAGATTAAAGTTTCTAACATATTTATTGGAAGAATGTGGGTCAGGCTTCTATTCGTCAAATTTGTTTAAGATAATTAAACATCATCTGCTATTGGTTTCTACCAAATACAGACTTCTTCGTGGACCCCAACAAAACAAAATTGTTTCAAAGTACTATATTTATTTCATCAAACATAGAAACTTTATAAACTTTGATGATTGTGTCCTCCCTTATTCTTCATTAAAAAAAGAAGAAGTGGCTAAAGAATTCCAAGAACATTTAAGACACTGTAATTGAAAATAATTACTTGTAAATATAATAAATAATATTAATTTACTGTTTTAAATCTTTTACTATGCTATATAGGTTATTATTAAAAGGCTTGGAATAATGAAGAACATAAGATAATAATAATATCAGGTTCTGTAATTTGATACTTAAAACAGTATAAATGAAATTGAAATACGTTCACGAATATGTTTATTAAAATACAAATTACGGACTTCAGTTATAGAAAACCAGAAAACGTCAGCTGAGCTGATAATACGATGTATAATTTTTCTGCAAATTGATTTTACTAAAGGTGGTAGAAAAAGTACTGTATAGGTTCATTATGTAATGCATTTTTCATCGAACAATGCAGTTACATAATATTTACTACTGCCATCAGCAGGTTACATACATTGCGCTTGGTGCCATTAATGATGTAACCGCATCATTAAATGAAAAAGGCTTTATATCGCAAAACACAAGTATTTAATAACAAACCTCCCAAATATACTTGAAAGTAGAAAATTCTAGGTGACTACAATTCCCGATGCATGGCAATGATGACATATTGACGTTTTTCTTATCTTTAATTTTTATTAATTTTGACGTTTAAAATTGCCAAATTTCAAGTAGTGACATTTTTCCCTATAACATGAACACAATAGTTAAAAGTAAAATTAAGACGAATGAAGTATTAAGGCAATAATCCATCATTTTAATTCGAAATGTATTGGACCTCGTTTGGTCTCACCTCTTAGACTTGTTCAATATGGTATAAAATGAATACCCTATATTTGGTTCCTCTAAAATAAAAATTAGTGGTGCCCGAAGGTAAATTGCTTGCCAGCAAAAATGGCACTTTCATAACCGCATATCTCAAAACATAATTATTTATATACAAGGAGTCAAATGAATTTGCTTGCCTTAGCCATATACACATGTTCTATAAACTCATTTTTTCTTCAAACGTCAGTAAATCCGTCATTACTTGACTGTGTAGGCGGCTGTGAAGTTTCGTTTTTCCTCCGCCGGCGGAGGTAAAAGTGTTGTCATAGCAACATAGACACAATACAAACAGACAACAAAATAAGCCTAAAGATTTATTAAACTACAATTTGTATTTATCACTCAATTTGTGACTGCATTTCTAAAAATCTCTAATTTAGGAACAAATTGGTTATTATTTAATTGAACTTACTCAATAACTGCTTATCAATACGGAATTAAAACTCAATCGGAGACGCAATCTTAAAGCAATAATTTGTTGACAGTGTCCACTGACAGTTTTATATTACATTACTATAGCAACAACCTGTGCCTATTCACCGACACCAGTCTAAGCCGCCTTGCGAACCCACTTATCTTTAATAATATTTTTAGTTATTATTACTATTAAAAAGAGATGTTTTTGCATTAATTTGTCGACATTTGAAGAAAAAACAGCATATTTTATGTGGAGGAAAAGTGATACTTTTCATGGCTTGCTCTCTATTACCAGCCTCACTACGTTCGGCTGTTAAAGACGAGCGCGCCATGAAAAGTATCACTTTTCCTCCATATAAAATAATATACTATTTAATCCTACTTAATTCTGCTTAATTTCGATTTACTATCAGCACTTTCAGAACAGACTTATACATTTTGCGGTTGTTACTTTTCTAATTTTGACAATTCATAACTGAGAGATTCTTTAAAAGTCTTAGCAGTAGGAGTGGTAGTTATTGAGAGGCCTAGGGATTTCTTGCAGCATACCTCAAATCTCCTCTCAACTACCCACCCCGCCTCCAGTCCACTCTATTCTACTTGACCTCCGAATGAAGGTCAGGATCTCTCCCCATGGCACGCAAAAAGTCTGCTCGTCCTGCAATATTGCCGGCCCGAAGAATGCATTCCTCGCTTTTGCAAAGGCGGCGTATCTGCCCAGGTAAAGAAGAAAGATGTAGTCATCCTCTCCGCACCCATAGTTAGCGCTCTCCTGAAGGCCCATCAGGCTCATGTGTCTCCTAAATCGACAGTGCCCCGTAGTGACCCCTACCAGGGTGCTTAGGAACTATCTATCCCTCGTCTGCAACCATTTTGTCCTGGTTTTATCAGGCTCAGCGATAAACTTCTTAGCCTCTCTGCCCCTTGAAAGTTAATAAACTATCTTGATATGGCCTGATAAGTTCACTCGCTCAGGCCCATGCACTGGGTACATGGGCAAGTTCATCTGCCGCCTCGTTCCCCGCCACCCGACATCTGTATTCCAGCATTCATATCAGTATTACAGCGCAGTTTCGTCCACAATACTGAAATACAATTCTTGCCCTAGACACGATTTCGCTAACTAAATTTATAATCCACCTTACTCTAGTTGATACTATCGGTCTAATCAAGCGTAACCACAAACGAACCAATCCAGGGAACTAACTAGTACAATGGAATATATGGGATACACACTCTACCTCTATTTACACTATTCTTAGAATTAATAATTTCCATACCTACGTACGCGTCTAAAAATCTCATATGATATACCTACTATAGAATAAATTTTAGATTTGTAACTGGTATTCTGTGATTGTCCTCAAAAGCATCCTCGGCAACACTTGATTTCTCTGTCCTACCCTTATTTAAATAAGCTTTGTGTTCTTTGAATCTTCTAGTTTGCTCAAAATATTTTTGGTTACAGTTCTAGTTGCATGAACTGTAACCAAAAATATTTTCCTATATTCCATTTTTTCCAACTTTCTAATTTTCTCCTTTGGAACAACCAATAATTTGTTGAGGTTGAACTGTGTTTAAGGATAACAAAATTGACAAAAAGACGAAGCCGCGACATGGATATCATACATAACGGAACTCTTCGAGGATGATAGGCCTCGGTACCCGCCGGTCTTCGGTTCCCCAGATAATCTCCCAATAACAACAGAGCAGGTCAAATGTGTCACATCTCAATTAGAAAATGAGGACAAAGCACATAGAACCAACAATATCCGTTCTGAATTCTTGAAGCTTATTGACGGATGAGGTGGTGAAGGTATTTAACCACTTATACAGTGTGGGATTAATACCTAGACTATGGTTGCGATCTACTATTACACAGATACCAAAGAAATCCAATACCAAACACTGTACTGATTTCCAATTTATCAACCTCATGAGGCACCTGCTGAAATTCTTCCCGAAAAAAATCCACTAAAGAATATTCAGGGTGCCTGAGGAACATGCGGAGAGGACACACTTTGATTTTGGAAAAGCTATGGGAACCAGAGAAACCGTATTTAGCCCCCAAGTAGTATTTCAGAGATGCAGAGACATCAAGTGTGATATATATGCATGCTTTATCGATTACTAGAAGACATTCGATAGAGTACCATGATAAAATTATGGAAATCCTGAAGACGATTGGCATAAATGAGCGGGGTATGATAATTATAAGTAAACTATATTGGAATCAACTATACAACTCCAAGGGGAAGACACAGAAGACATAATGATCAAGGGAGGAGTTAGAGAGGGTTGTGTGCTCTTATCGCTACTGTTTAACATTTGCTCTGAACAAAGATTTTAACAGGCTTTGGAGGATGTAGACACGGTCGTTAAAGTAAATTATGAGCGTTTGAACAATGTAAGATTTACAGATGACATGGTGGTGTTTGCTGATAGCATGGAAGAACTTCGGGAGATTATGAACAAGGTGACGGAAGCTAGCATCCATCACGGACTCCTCCTTAAGACAATGAAATTTAAGTATATGGTCATCGCACAATATTCGTCCAGATCAACTTATAAAAAATATCCAATAGATCGAAAGAATGATAAAGTACACGTATCTTAGAACAGCAATAAATAAGGAATGGGACTCCAACCTAGAAAATAAATGCCGTATTGAGAAGGCTAGAATCGCCTTCTATTCGAGCAATTTAGATGTACTAAGATCTGTTTTTGCCAACCAAAATCAGATTACTGAGATGCTACTTCTTTTCAGTACTTTTGTACGGGGTTGAATCATGGACTTTGAGAGAGGCTTCTTGCAGCAAAATCGAAGCATTTGAAATGTCGTTGTATCAACGGGGCAGATCAAGTCGCTAATCAGGGAGTGCTGAGAAAAGTGGGGAAAGAAAAGGAGCTGATCGTGAGAACAAAAACAAGAAAGTTCGAATATTTGGGTCACATCATGTCGAACGGCCAAAGATAAGAGCTATTGCAACGAATGCTGCAAGAAAAGATCGACGAAATAAGAGGACCAGGAAGAAGGATATCCTGGCTGAAAAACTTAAGGAAATGGTTTGGCATCATGACAGTGGGTCTGTTCCCAGCTGCAGTGAATAAGATCAGGATCGCCATAAGGATCGCTAAAATCCGAAACGGATAGGAGTAGAAGAAGAAGGTGAAACTGTGTTTTGTATACTAGTTTTAAAACTTTCTGGAGTCCTCTAATATACTGAGGATTATATGGTATCATCACATATTTTGAATTTTCATCATGATTAACGAAATAAGTGGAATCGCTAATGGTAATTCTAAACCCAGGCCTATTAATTAGTCTATCTATTAAGTTGGAATTGAAACCATTAGCTTTCTCTATATTCTTAATTGACTCTTTTCAATGTTAAATATACAGATGGGTGAACTAACCATATGATGTATTAAAGAATGAGCACTGGCCAATTGTGGTGGCCGCAGTGGATGGATTAGGAATATATCGATTAGTGGTAGTATTTTTTCTAATAAACATTAATTTTCAATATTGTTATTTTCATTAGTAATGTCTAAAGGAAACAAAAATGGCAATTGGTCATTGTTCTCGACTAAATAATTTTATTGGCGGGAAAATGGTTGTTCAGCAGTTTTGTATCGAAAAACGCGAAATACCAGTATGATACTCCATACGCATATAAGCCTCACTTTCTTGCTCTGTGCCAGCTCCTGTGTGGTTGCACATACTATCTTGAAAGCAGCTTAGCTATCAGAGCAAGTTGCTTCTTCCTCTTCATTCCTTTGTCTGACCTCGTTCATTGTAGCATCCATCAAAATTGCGTACATGTATGCTTGGGACACTGTTATGTTCCCTTTCAGGGGGAAGTGTGGCCCCAAGGAGTCTCCCGCTCTGGAGGACTGCTATTTCAATGTCTGGCAAATTTACCTCTCTACGTTTCCGTTGTCCCATTGATGGGATGGCCACGTCTATGACATCTTCAATCTCAATTTTCAGATACTACGACTCTTGTAAAGTGTATCATCTCTCAATTTTCTCTTCAATTCTTCCTTGTCCAACCAGTTGCCAGAATACTGCCAGCGGCTTTAAGTAATTAGTTGCACAAAATTCTGCACAAGGTATCTACTTAATTTTGAATATCTTCAAAACAGTCGGTTGCTAAACTTTCAAAATTAAAAAAAGCCCGTTTCAAAAGCCCATTTTTGTGACTCATGATCTCTGCGGGATCTCGCTGGGCTTGAGTCGTATAAATTCACTCGTTACCTCAAATAAGGCCTTTCGTAAAATTTCTGGGATTAACTGGAATCCATTTTTTTAATAAGTTAATAATTACTGCTTTAAATCGACTGAGATTGTTCAGCTAAGCCGTACTTGATGTAGCCCATGAGACGAATCATGTAAAATAGTTAAAATTTCCAGCTAAAATCGATTTTCCTTTTTGATAATATAATAATTTGACAGATTCTGCTTTAGATGGGCTGATATTGTCTAACTAAACCGTACCTGATATTGTTTAAGAGATCATAAAATCACAATATTAGAGAAACATGAACATTCTATGGTGGCACTATCGCCCATCATCAATAAACCACCAAAGGTTGCGCTCGTTTCCATTGTATCTGGCCTTCTTGCATCACATACAGAATTTAAAAAGATCTAAATAAAGTTATAAATCTCAGCCATAGATTTATCCAGTCCCACTAAACTTTTTATAGCTAAAGTTAGTCTAAGCAGACAAAACTATACGTAATATCGCAAAGTAAGTAAATATTTGCCGGCAAGTTGTTCTTAAGCATACAAAAAGGCACAGGTGCTTTACCGACACGAACCGTTTCCGGTTGCGGATTTGCAAATGAAAATAGTTGGGCATAATCCGGTTTATATCCAGTAATTTATAAGTGTCCAGGAGTAGACCTAATAATTTCACTTACGTATGAAATATGAAGGTCTCAGGTGCGACGGGTAGCTGGGTGCAAGTCTAGTTAAACCAGAATTAGACTATATAATCCTATTTAGGCAGGACCGGATTTACTGAATTTTTAGGTCAGAGGTTTGAAAGGTAGATATAGCAGTAGCAGTTGGCAGTTAAAGAGGAACAATTAATATCGAGATAAATTTAATTAGTTTTAGAGAAACGATATTCAAAATAAGAAAAGGCATGTGCTTTAGACCACAGGACAGAAGTGAAAATTTTAATCTTATTAAGACGGGCTTATTATTAAAGATCGGATTATATGCAACCAAAAACCTTAAGAATATGCGCATATAATACATGTAATTTTTTTTTCAAATTTTTACGGGATATATGCAAAAAAAAACATAAATATGCAATGAATTTGCTGTAATAAAACAACTAAATTAGGGGATTGAGTATTGAATAAAACTAAATTACAAGTTGTATATACTTTATTAAATCCTATATCAATTTATATCAAACATATATTAATATTAATTTGAAAAATTAGAAAAAGCACTAGTTACTACGTATGCTTCAAGGTTTTGAACTACAGCTACATATACTGAAGTTGTAGGGCAAAATTTTAATTTTGGAACTAAGGCAGGTTTAATATCCATATTGTTTACAGTTTTCCCTGACATTATGTTTACGACCTGCCTTAAAACCTGTGTTTTATATTAAACTTTCTAATTTTGACATTACTCTTTTTTTTACCTCACCTCGTATTTGTTTGTAGTTTTGTATTCATGTTTCTACTATATTCGTCGATTCTGGTAGACTTGTACAGGATTTTTCTGTGGTTGCAAAATACTATTTGCTAAAAATGCATAGTTACACATAATATATGCATTAACTGTTATTCAACTTTACATTTTGAAATATTTCGTTACACTTTTGGATGCACTGTGAACCATCACACATTTTTTGTAAAATTAAGTCTTTGAATTTTTGGAAACTATCGGCATAAAATATGGCCGTACGAATCCAGATTCCCCATCTGGTCCCGATAGGCTTAGGTGGTAATCGTCCTTCGGGCAAATTCACTGATTTGCTTTGTAAAACTGCCCTCTTAATAGGTCCTTTATTAATATTTCTTTCATATTTGCTATTAGGTCATTGATCAACGGGAAGAAAGCTCTAATAATTTCCGCAATCATATTTAATCCTTGAGCTAGGCAAATTTCTTTGGGCTGACAAGTCAGTAATGACGATTCAAATTGCATGTAATTCTATTTATTTTCTGGATCAGTCCTGTAAAACGCACCTAATTTCACCAAACACGTGTCACGCGATCTTTTCAAAGATCCTCTCATTCAAGCACATCCTAATTTTCACTTAGTACTAAAACCTCTCCTACCCACCCCAAACATATTCCAATAGACCTCGTTATTTGATTTTCAGAACGCATTGTGCAGATCTTCTCTATCCTGCCAAATAATTTATCCCCAGGCAAAAAGAGGGTCCTCTCACCAGAAAGAAGAGTAACATATTGTCACGCAACGTTTTTATCCCATGACGTGACGCCACGGGAGAGTAGCTCAGATCCGGAATCGCTCTACGTCAGGTGAGAAGAGATGATAAAGAAAACACTTCGGATAAACAGCAACAATGTATATTGGTCGAACTTAACGAGAAAAGATTAACAATGTCTGTCGATCAGTAATGTTGATAAGATTATATTATACCCAACCACTAGGTAAGCATGCTTTCTAGGTTGAGGTATATTTATGAATTGTTTATCAGGCTTTGGTCACTGTTCTATAAATATAGTTTTTCTGAGGAGTCTCTGTTGTATCTCATTTATAGTTATGGTAGAGTGCCCAACGCAGTAAAAGCCTTCTATAAAGGATTTTTTTGGGCACCTCGGGGTTACAAACTGAAATTTTCACAGAACGAAGGCTTTATTATATTAATTCAAAACACGAAGTTAATAAAAAATCATAACGGGCAAAAGGGCAGTATACCTAAAAATCGAGATTATTATATGAACGTGTAGGATATTAAATTATGAATGTTTTCGTATAAAATTCATCTACATTTTTGTACGAATTATATTTTTTATCATTGCTTGAAATATGCAGATTACATTGGCCCTTACGGCAAAATAAATCAAAAAATTTAAATATCTCCCTTCAAACCTGGGCAAAATCTGATCGAAATATACTCATTTTTGCTTTCACCTCGCATTCTCTCCGAAATGAAGGCTCAAATCAAAAATTTTTATTCTTGCAAAAAGTTTGCCTTAAGTATTTAGAATCCAAAGGTGCATGAATACATATTTTTTTCTCAAATGGTAATGAAAAAATAAAATTAAAATTTAAAAAGTAATTTTCTTCTAGCCGCGAGTACTCTCGTATCTCATTTTTCTCCATAGCTTCCTCGCTCTCGCGCCTATTGTACAATACAATAAGTGCTTTTACATCATTACGGGTTAGAATACTAATAATAAAAATAGCTACTATTAATTGAATAAAGTCAATGAAGACATATCCTTAAATTTATTTTCCTATACGCTGCGCTGCTAGCTAATAAAAAATTAGAAAAAAAAATCATATATTTAATGCAACTGCTATTAAAAAAAAGACTAGCTATTATTCAGAATAGAAAAACTCAGAATGTAAAAAAAAATCTTTAAAATAACAAAATCTATAATATATCTTCAGTGTCTGTATCTTCTTCAGGAATAGATACAATGACTTCAATATTGCCTTCCAGTATTTTTTTTGCATGATCCTATGCAACCTATTTAATTTCTTCTACGTGTAAAAGCTTTGCTTTCATACAATCTAATAAAAAATTATTTGATTAAGTTTTATTATGTGCCGATTTAATCTAATAATAAGTTGCCATTTTTACATCCAAAACAGTGGAATTTATTTATCCACTCT
>MU182067.1:173437-201626 GCA_016904865.1 Pissodes strobi
TAAAAAATATAATTCGTACAAAAATGTAGATGAATTATATATGAAAACATTCATAATTTAATATCCTACACGTTCATATAATAATCTCGATTTTTAGGTATATTGCCCTTTTGCCCGTTATGATTTTTTATTACCTTCGGATTTTGAATTAATATAATAAAGCCTTCATTCTGTGAAAATTTCAGCTTGTAACCCCGAGGTGCCCACAGAAGTCAAGATAAGTTATAAGTAGCACTCTACTATCAAGCAATGATGAAAAATAAAATTTGTACAAAATTGTAGATGAATTTTGTATAAAAACATTCATAAATTAATATGCTACACGTTCATATAATAATCTCGATTTTTAGGTATACTGCCTTTTTGCCCGTTATGAATTTTTATTACCTACGGATTTTGAATTAATATAATAAAACCTTCATTCTGTGAAAATTTCAGCTTATAATCCCGAAGTGCCACAAGTCAAAATAAGTTATAAGTAGCACTCTACTATTAGTAGAGTGCTAATTTTTGCTTTAAAAATTATCATTAAATAAATATCCTGTAGATACCACTTGTAATACTGAGGGAAGACAACCCCCGAAGCCGCTAGCAATGTGCTCGATCAAGCCGACACACGTAAGGGAACTGAGCACGCAAGCAATGTGCTCGAGCAAGACGACTCAGGTATGGGAATTGAGTCCGCGGGCAATATGATCGAGCAAGATGACTCAGGTTTTAGGTGAGACACAAAGTCTGCTGAGCTGAATATTAGTTTTTGCACTTTAGTAGTTCACACTTCCCCGGCCCTCTTAACGTGGGCTCCAACGTCAACACGACCTCTATTGTTATAAAAGGGGAAACCTCAATTCGAGAAAACCTGTCGAATATTAAAACATCACCTTATAGCTATACAATAGAAAATATTATCAGATCCTTTGCTGTTTCCTTCCTAGCCTCCACTGCAGTCTATTTCTTAGCATTGTTTGCCATACTCTTAAACAAATTGAGGGTTTACCCATGAGAGTCTGCTGGAGAAACTAGTATATACCTCCACTGATGCTGGGTGTGTACCAAAAAGAAATTATTTTTTTCTACAGCCGCGCGCAAAATAACTAAATACTAAATTCAAATGAAATCGCAAAATCGACGAATGCCGTGGATCCTTATTTTGCGCTCTAGCGCGAACATGGAAAAGAAAAATCTCACTTTTTCCGTCGAGTGTGCTATGAATGGTCATGGAAACCGAAGATAAATAAATAACAGTCATGCGTTTGTTACAGTTTGTTGCTGGCACTCCTGTTCTAAATATGCCCGAAGCCCGAATATAATATGTCAAAACTGACAGATTTCATAATAAGTATAGAGAAAAATGTGCATTTAATTTTAAAAATGCGGATGTAGAAAAAGTTCTCTGTGTTTTTCGAGCGCAAAGTAAGATTACCGTTTTCGAAAGATTACTGCGCTCCGTTACGCCTCGCGCAGTAACATTCTTTCTCAAGCGGCAATCCGTTACTTTGCGCTCTAAATACACAAATAACTAAAGTCCGTTCAAGTCTATGGCGCTGTTACGTCATATCATTCCATCTTTCTTTATGCAATGAACGTATGTACTAAATTGGTCCGTCAAATTGGAATCTTTGACATCGATTTGCGTCAATGTCAAAATATCATAACGAAAATAACAGATTTAATTCATTTATTGATTTGTTGGTAGTTGGTTTGTGTTTTACGCTAATAATTGCTAATAAAAATCGTTTTGAGATGCCCCACCGGTTCAGTGTGAAAGAGCAAGCTTTAATTTTAACATTAGTGCATTATTTCACATGTGAAAAAGATGCTGGTAGGCCACTTTTACCCTGGAAAGCTGTGCACAATGTAAGTAATATTTGTTTTCTATTTATTTGATAAAAAAATGATATTTCTAGAAAAAAATTATTTTTGATGTGTAAACATCTTTCGCGGCGATATGAGGACAAATCTCGGCAAATGAGACGGAAATGCGCAAACCAATTCTACCGCCAGGGCGGTATTATATACAATTTTGCCATTTAAAATCGTTTTAAACGGATTTTAGACGATAAAAATCATATTATTATTTTAAATTAAACGAACTGTCAAAAGTATTATTCAGATGCCCAGACGTTTAAAACAATAGCCGCGTTCGTTTTTGACATCTTTTTCCTCGATTTGCTCCAACATTTTGACAGCCACGTGACTTGGGTTTTCCTTTTAAATACACAGAACTCGTGACTGTCAAATTTTCAGAGTAAGTCGAGGAAAAGATGACAAAAACGAACGCGGCTAATATTGTCATAAGTATGTAAAATTGATAAAAACGGAACGTGCTCCGGAATAGAAAACAGGTACAGAGACATCTTTTGGATAGTGTAAAAAATAACGTACGAGTCTAACTAAGACGTACCGATCTTTTCTTTTGACGTCAGAAATTCTGACGTAACAGCGCAATAGCCTTGAATGGACTTTATTTAAAAATTGTCTTTATATTATTACAACTCTAATTCAAGATCTTCAAAATACAAAGAATAAATAGTATGTAAAACTGCTAGTATTTTACCTATCAATATTAAAGTTTTACTCACCCTATTACTACGACTGTATTTAGCAATGCTAATTTATACCGTTGCTTGACTAATAGACGCCTATTAGTCAATCAACGTTTCGACTACGTATCGACTTTTTATAAAATACTAATATTTGCATCGCAATGATATCTTGTTTGATTTGAATAATTGCTATAGAGTCAGCCTACATGGAATGCGTCCACCCCATGATGGTTGATCTTTGAATTATCACCTTTTTATCATAATTTTATAAATTGACTCAGTTATTTACAATTCTAATTCTAGATCTACGAGAAAAAAAATAGTTTATAGAAGTTATGTCTTGCTAGAAGCATATACACTAGTTACTCTATAATATTCAAAAGACGGCCCTGTCTTAATATTATCTAGTCATAGTCCCCTAAATCTGATTTCTATTTCCATAATAGAGAAATGCATCCAACATCTTTATACAAAAAGATGATCCTGTGTAGTTTATTAAACTCGTACTTTTACATTGTCGATACAAATGTCGATATATACAATTTGTCGATTTTTGTCTTATGAAATATTGATATTCATATATACAAAACAATCTTTATCGAAATGAAATGTCTTTGCAGCTATCCATATAATATGCCTTTAAGAATATTATTATTTATTTGTGTACTAATTGCCTTGTAATACGATCCTGGTTTTACCTTTATGATTTAATAATGATACTCAAATTATATTCCGATTATTATACTACATGATGTAAATTAACAAAGGTTTTACTTGGTAAATGTAAACTATACGTTACTCTTTAGCTGTTCCTCTCTGTTTGGCTTTGTGGATGATAGATGGTGACTGGATACGCCATCTTTTCTTGCAGATTCCTTGGAGGCTGCCGTTTGGCTATCTGATTATTATTTGGTGCTCTATTCGAACGCCAAAACAGTAACACGCGATTAATGAAACAGTTTTAATTTTGGCTCCCACAGCCATCTGCACAGAGCGTTATAATTGCAATGTTCTGCAAATTTCAGATTGATCAAAAAGTGATAAAGAGCAGATCCTATCTTGTTTGGGACCCCTTTTGCTTAGTTATCGTTGCAAGAATAGCAGTAAGGGTTTCTTGTATTAAATTTGACTATACAAAATTTGTATAACGCCAACTGACGTAAAGAAAAAGCGTCTTAGGTATTCATGTTATGAATATGCTAAAAACATGCTGTGATACTATTCTTCGGACGCACTACACCGAGAAATACATAAGCCAATAATGTTCATATGGAGAGGAAAAGATACCAACCAAATGGCAAAAAGGATAATAGTCCCGATCCACAAAAAGGGAGACAAGTCGAAATAAGACAAATCCTAGAGAAAGGATGGGAATTCAATAGATTAACAATGCATAATATCTTTATAGATTTCCGACAAGCGTATGACAGTGTGGAAAGAAGCCAAATGTGGAACGCAATGGCAGAATTCTCAAGTCCTAAAAAACTTATCCAGGTGACAAAACTATGTATGGACGGCGGTAGATCCAAAGTACGAGTAGGCAGCCAATTGTCCGAACAGTTTGAAATACAAAGTGGGCTTAAACAGGCAGATGCCTCGTCAGCCCTGTTATTTAACATTTTCCTGGAAGGGCCATAAGACGTGCTGACATAAAAACCGAACTCCTGTCGAACTAATACTGGCATATGCAGACGACATTGGGTCTAAATCAATGAAGAAGAATCTAAATACATGTGTGTAAACCGGGTCGGAAGAAGAGACAGAATAGGATTTTGAAGAAGTAGAATGTTTCAAATACTTGGGCGCAACAATCACAATAGGCAATGACGCCCCTCAACACGCCGCACCTACCCTTTGGCTGTTGTAAGATGGCCAGCTATGCTTATTGCAGCTTTTCAGTGACACTTCTCAGTTAAAAGCTAGTTTTACTTGGGTGTGCCTTGACACCAGCAAGAGCTTTAAAATTGATGAATTATCAACGACTGGCTATAACATCTGAATGACTTGTTTTGAGGTGAAGGAATATAGATGAGAGGGAGTAGCATGAGGAAAAACACAGTTAAAAACCTCATTTCTCGTTTCTTTGGTATTATGGCATACGTTACAAACATAAAACGTACAAAACAATTACATTATCTCCGTGCGGCGCGGAATTGCAAACAGGCATTAGAAACTTGGCCACGTGTGGCCGTACTTTGCCTGCATATAGCAAGAGGGCAGGAGACAGTCTGTCTCAGCGTAGCATATAGAACTGCTTTCGCCAAGACTGGCTTGTGTATACGCGAAGTCTGCAATAAATGCACTTCTTTGCCCCTCGTACCTTTTCTCAGTAAGACTGATTGGTTTTAACTTATGTGTGCGCAAATTTCTTCTCGCTTTATTCGAAGGCGCCAGGGGCATAAAAGGGGGAGAGTTTGACGAGATAATCGGAATAAGGGATAGGAATAGGTCCATCTGATAAGGCGGCCTTGGTTCCAGGTAGTGTGGTTTTGCTGTGTATAGGGCCGTGTCTGGGTCCGGCCTGCGGATCGTACCTCAAATTAGCCAAGTTCGCGCTCCTCGGATAGCCACGCGTTCCCTTATCGTAGAACCTGCATGCAGTCTTGTCAATATACTCCCCTTATGTACTCTATGTGAGCCCATGCATGCAGGTCGCTGACCCGGGTACGAGGCCCCGCCGAAAAGGCCGCCCTCAAGTACCTGTTCTGAATAACTTGAATTTTCTCGAGGTTATAATCAGCGATCGAACACCAGACTGGCGCCTCATACAGCAGGAGGGCCTAATGATGGACCTATACAGGGTAATTTTGTTTCCGGGACTGAGGTAGGATCCATCTCGGACAAGGGACCTTAACTTTTCAAAGATACTAGAATTATTTTCTTGTATGTAGGCAACGTGCCTGCCAAAGTAGAGCCCCTTGTCGAGATAGATGCCTAGGTATTTAACATGGGATTTAGGAGGGATGGGGGTGTTATGTATTAAAATTGGTGCCGCTTCTACGTTGGTGCGCTTTTTTTGTGAAAACGGCTAATTCGGTTTTATTAGGATTGAGGCGAATTTTCCAGTTAATATAAAACAGGGTGATTGGTCCATGTGAGCACTTAGGCTGTTGACTGCCTCCTACACAAACAAAACGAAATTAAGCGAAATAACATGGAAAATGATGACAAACGGACGGCGGGATGTCAGTCATGCCACCCCGCCGACCAGTGAGGGCGAAGAGCAACTATATACCTACCCGAATACGACCAATAGAAAATGAGCACGCTCGGTTGTTTGCTTCACGTCTAAAAATAGTTCCAGGTTGAAATATTAATATTATGAAGAAAAGTAATATTCCGCATTTTTTACGTAAATCAACTTGAAAAAGGTTCCTCTTACTTTATTAAATAATTTTGTTAAGTCATTTTGATAGGATTATTGTTAAGGATCAGCTATTTTTCTGCTGAATGACATATATATCAACAACAAAATTTTGTTTAAACATGTAATAGCAAACAAGAAATAGTTAAAATAGGTACTTACTTTTCTCAAATAATGTTCGTATAGTCAGACTATGAGTTTATTTACTTACGCATGGAAGGTAAGATTTGGATCTAAATGAATGGATACTCTGTTTTCATGAACATGGCGACCAGTTCCTTCTAGACCAGTGCCGGCAACACGACGTTGTCGGGAGTACCGCTGATTTTGTGAGCAATGTAAAGTGGTTAAGTAGTGACATAGGGTACATAAAGTTTCTAGCGAAGGTATAACACTTTATATTTGTTTGTGTTTTCGTTTTGATTCAAGTCTTGTATTATAAATGTTTTTATGTTAGTATTATAAGCTACACGGAATACCTTAAGGCGAAAAAATTAAATTTTGACATGATCTATTTTCTAATAAATGTAATTTTATATTACGTTATTAAAAACAAGCTATCGATTTTCGACGATACATTTTTAATGGCAGTGGCACACACACTAAAGGGAGATCCTATGGCGCTTGAAGAGCGGTGTGCGTGCGAAGACGTTAACTGGCACGGTTCTTGAATAGTTGTAGATTGTAATTAGGGGGAAATAGATGTCCTGGGAGTGAGTTCCACAGTGATGCAGTGCGCCAGACAAAGGAGTTCTTGTAAAGCGATGTTCTAGGTGTTTCCAGTTGTACGACGAACCGGTGCGCTCTTGCCGTCTGTCGTGATCGTCTGACAGGAGTTGCCAGGGGTGGGTTGAGGCGGGCCAAATCCTGGGAACATCTGCTGTAAAAGTATCTGTAAAACAGGGACATCTCGGTCGCATGTCTGCGATGTTCCATACTATCCAGATTCCGGGTCAACTCCGGGTCGCCGACGAAATGGACAGCTCTTTTTTGAATGGAATCCAGCAGCTTTAGGGTGTGTTTTAGTGCGGCACCCCAGATGTGTGAGAAATATTCTAAGCACGGTCTTATTTGCGCTTTGTAGAGCAACTGCAACTACTACGGTGTATTCAGTTTTTTGTTGCAAAATAGCGCACCAAGCTTTCGGGGAGACTGATTTTGCGATGTTAACAACGTGGTCATGCCAGGACATATTGCTGTTAACCGAGACACCCAGCAGTCCGATTGAAGGGATGGTTGATCCTGCAATAATGATGTCAGGGCCCGCCGTATTGGCCCTCTTGGTAAACGTAGCTGCTTGGTTCTTGGCAGCATGGAACTGGACCAAATTTCTATCGCCCCAAGTTAGAACTTTCTCCAGGTCTTGAGGAGGGAAAAGCAGAAGGGGATCGCTGTGGCCGTCTTCATATTTAGTAAACAAATCTGTCTATTTTTTAAATGTCTTCACTTTTTGTAAGACCGCGTTTTATTTCAGTGAACCATTTGACGCCTCTTTGACTGTCACTACCCAAACTAACCCAAACTACTCTCGAAAATTGCATGTAATCAACTTAATAATTCATATAAAACTACCCGCTTATTTTTAGTAAATACTGCGTTTTGTGGGGCAAACGACATTCTGTTTTGAATTTCCAAGGCAATATAAACATACTGAGTTTTGTTAGTCGAAATAAAAGCTAATAACTGCGCTTTGTAGATCATGAGGTAATTCCGCCCGGTTTCTAAAAAAGAATAAATGCGATTTGATGTCCCAATTATAGGTTATTGTATAGAAAACTGTTTAAAATATGATATCCAATGCTTAACTCAATTTGGTCGATTTTGCCAAAAGCTGCTGTTTATAGATCACCTCATTAATTTTTATTTGATGTAATCTTTTATTACAGGGCTTTCAACCGTAATTCTCATATAGGTAATTACTAGTGTGAATACTAAAATTCTCATTAGGTATTTTGCATTAGGCCAGAGAATAGACTTCCGGTTTTCACACAAACCTTAAAGTATAAAATTTCTCTTAAGCTACCCTTACAAATGTTGACAATGCCTTAAGTCACCGTGAACGGTATTTTCGTCAGCGTGTGTCAGATTTATATTGAGATATCTTTGTTTGCTTTTGAATAGATTATGCTTATAAAGCATAAAACAGACAAAGAAAATATTTGAACAAAAAATATTAATATGGGGTAAAAATGAATTCGAGTACGAACCAATTTTTTTACTACGTTATGTGAAATTTAAAAATATATCTCTGTGAAGCATTGTATAAATAAATTCCCTTTATGTCGACTTAACGAAAAAGGTTAAAAATTAGCGTTTAGCGGAAGCCATATTGTATTATTTGAATTATCAGAGTACTCTTCGGAACAATGCAGTTTTGCAATTAGTTAATTGATTTGAATACGGCAAATAATAAGCATGTTCATTTTTACTTGATTATGTAAGCGATCCAAAGATCCGAATCTGTATTGAGTGAACGAAATTAGATCTTCGGTCCGTTACGATTTTAGGTATTATTTATAAATCTCATCATATGGATTTCTCGTAGGAATTGTTTTGGTTTACGGTTAATGTCATGCCACTCATGCCACTATTGTCGAAGAGCAGTTTTCAGCCTTTATTATACAACGTAAAGTTGGTATTACACGCTTTTCAGTAGTTTGGCTAGCTTTATAAAATGGATTAATAAACATGACGAGTTATTGAACTAAAGAACTTATATATATTTTTTTAATTTAGGCGATTGAGAAAAATTCGCTAATGTAAATGTAAAACTATGGAATTGCAAATTTCAAATTTGACTATTTGGGAAAATCAAATTATCTATTAATATACACTTTCATTAATCGGTATATCGAAATATTTACATTATTCTATATATTGATTAATGGATATCCTGATTAATCCAAATAAGTTTGTTACGGTAATTTTAACAATTCCGTAACATCAGATTTTCCCGAGCTCGCCTGTATTTATTTTTAGTTTGAAATAATTACTTTTCATCTTCAACCTAGTTTGAATTACTGTCTGAACCGACCTGGTGGCAATAATGTGGATAATATCGCATTAAATAGTACGAAAATATTAATAAATAAAGCATTTTTATGTTGCTCATCAAGTTCATTTAAAACTAATTTTTGTCTTTTAAATATACCAGTCGATAATTATCTCGTTATTATAATATGAAAATTAATATTATGGGTTGAATCTACGTAAATACAGCAGTAGAATATATTATTTAAAATTGATAAATAATTTCAAATATGTAGATCATATTTCATGTTTAAGATCGGTCGCTTCATGCGACGTTCGGTGGAAAAAGCTGAAATATTTGTGACAAGTGCGTGTCAGTGTATTTTTTTTTCGAGATGTGATTCTGGCGGAAGGTAAGACAAAATCTGTCTTGTACCGACGGCCACCGTGAGAGGTTGTGAGAAGATAGGGCTTGACTTTTTCTTTATTTTACTCGCGTTATTTGATCTTAATTGAATAATTGTCATTACCTTTATTTTGAATTGAATTGATTTTTGAGTTGAAAAGTAGCTTTTAGGCAATGATTAAATTCAGATTACCTGTTTAAATTTAGTGATTTCATATTTGTTCTTACCTGATTACTGTAATTGTTTTTCTATTGAAATATTGTTCATTACAATATTTACTCAGCCTAACTAGCTATTCATTTTATTTATTATCTGTAATCTGCTCACTGTTTGATTTAAAAACATAATTATTGTCTGCAGTCTAAACAATTCTGTGAAAATTGGCGGACACGTATTTAATTAAATTTCTTCTTCAGCGTATTTTGGCATTTTTCAGCATTGTTAATTGAGAAGAATTATTTCTAGTTCTCTCCTGTCAATTTCTGTATTAAAAACCTAAGCTAAGACAAGCGACGCTCTTCGCCATATTGAAACAGGGTTGTAACAATATTCTTGGTGAACGCTTTAACTGCCTTGTACTGGTTTTTTTTTCATGCTACTGAGTCCACACGCACTCGGCCTACCAGGACAGTTTCCAGTGACGTCACAGGATAGATCCGAGGTACTACAGCATTTTCCAGGAACCCTCTCCAGGAAGCTCGGAGGAAGCATAAGGTGATTAAAGGGCAGTTATCACCAGGAAGGTTCAACAGAATTAACAGTTATTTTTGTCAGAAGGAAATAGAATAAAAATTGTTTATTTGAAATTTCTAATCTTTTATTTTGCGCTTTTAACCACTACGGCACTTGAAAAAAAAACTTCAATAAGCATGCTCCTTACCCATACACCCTGTATCTTTCAGTTTATCTTTTTAGTAAATTAAAGTAATAATTTAAAAGAAAAGTGCATTTATAGTTTATTGTAACAAAATTCCAATTGCTTTTTCTCTTAACAAATTGGCTTTTTATTTAAATTCTAGTAAGTATAATAAGGCAATTGAAATTATGTTTTAGCAAATCAAAGTTTATCTTAACTAATTAACTTATCTTGCAACAAATTAACTAATTGCATTATATTGTAACTAATTCCACTTTATTTTAACAAGTTGAAAGTCAATTATTATAAATTTACTTACTTTTAATCACGCCTAACTCAACTCATGAAGATTCAAAAAAATGGCACACGCCTCGTACATGACAGAATTATATGATAAATTATTATAAAATTTTAGCGCCTATTGTATTGACGATTACAAATTCAAAGTTGTTTTTAATAAAGCAAGTCCTTTGTTTCAACTTAGACAAGAGACGTCTTCTTTTAGAGTTATTGTTTTGTCGCGCTAAACACTTCTATTATTCCAATTTTTTTATTCGCCCTCATTTTGCACATAAAGACACCGTGACAAGTATTTCTCTGTTTGCGATTGTATGATAAACACTTTGTCATAATTGAGTTGTAATTGTCAAATGACAAGTGACGTGGTATCCGGCAGAACACGGCATGACACGGCAAAAGCTGAGTATGCTTAATGGTTTGTTTGCTCTGCGTTGTTGAGCTTAAAAATGCAAGTATTTCATAATAAACTCATGAAATACTTACTTAATTATAATGAAAACCTGGAAACTCAGTGGAAAATTATTTTAAAGTACCTAAGAATATTAATTTTTTCAATTGCGACCGTACGTTTTAGAAGGTTTTGACCTTTTTGTTATTTATCACAATATATTTTACAAATTAATTGAAAATGTGAATATTTGTTGAAGATTTCACTGGGCCTTGTGGACAAATGGGAGTTGGTCACCCAAATATGGCTAATATTCGTACAATAGGTTTGTTCCTATCGACTAAAACACCGTTCGGGGAATCGTTATTTCTAGTTGTCAATTTCATTATTAAAGGCGATAAATAACCTGTCATATTGACAAACGAATTATATTACTGGAAATTACCATCCCATATACGGTTTTTATTTATTTATATTATTTATTAAAATAAAATAATACAATATACTAGTAAGTAACATTCACACCAATCAAAATACGTTTCTAAAACTACAAAAGACAGTAAATTAGAACACTAAACACATTCATAATAAAAAAAAACACACATACACACACCTCACAGATCAGTACCTACACTTAGAAATATCCATTTTAAGAAGGAAATATAATTCATCTCAATTTCTTTACTTACTCTTTAAAGAAGTCAAAGATTCTGCAAAAGATCAGCATTAAATGAGTTTGCACTTTTCATTAGCCTAGTTATTGGTGAGTTTTGTCCATATGATGTTCTGTGAAATTTGAGTTCGAATGTTCTAGCATCTCTTAGTTGTCTAGGTGGTATATGAAATTGGATTCCTTTCAACAATTCACGACAATTTATATAGTTGGTGATTAATTTTTAGCATAAAACAATATCAAAATTACGCCTACGTTTTGAGATAGATTGAATATTTAGTGTTTGCTCTGGATCACTGTAATTAATATCTTCCGCAGGAATGCTCTTTTTAAAAGCTATGTATCTCAAGAACTTTCTTTGGACACTGTTCAATTTGTCGATATAGACCTGATAATGGGGACTCCAAACAACCGAGCAATTTTCCAGGTTTGCCTAACCAATGAGGTATATACTAGCTTTATAGCATCTATATTTTTAAAATCGGATGTTTCTCTTAATAAAACCCAAGATACGCAGGGCCTGATTTCGACAGTGTACCACATGAGCCGAAAATGTGAGCCTATAGTCCACCAGGAGTCCCAAATCCCTAATTATATCCACCCTGTCCAGACTGTTATAATTTATGTAATAGTTGGGGCATTCCCATATTAAAGATCTACTGAACCTGATATATTTACATTTATTAATGTTTAAGAACATTTTGTTTTCACTACACCATGTATAAAATCTATCAAGGTCTCCCTGCAAGAGTTTCGAGCAGTTATCGTTTTTTATTTCTTTAAAGATTTTGAGGTCATCGGCATAAAGAATAATTTAGAATGGGCGAAACAACTTTCTATATCGTTAATAAACATATTAAACAAAAAGGGAGATAGATGTGCACTCTGAGGTACTCCAGAAGTCACATTAATGATTATTGACCTTTACGATTTGTTGTCTATCCGTCAGAAATGAGCCCATCCAGTCCAGAAAAGTTCCCGAAATTTCACAACAATAAAGTTTATTTATTAACAAACCATGATTAATTTTATCGAAGCCAATAGAGAAATCTGTATATATTGAGTCAACATTGTAACCATTTTCCAGTTTTTCATAAAAAAAATCAGTGTATAAAAGTTGATTTGTAGTATGGATTTCTCTTTTACAAAACCATGCTGATTTGTTATAATAGGGTTTTTAAATGCATTTCCTAGATAATTTGTAATTATTACCTCCACAACTTTGGTATTTGCGAAACTCTAGAGATGGGTCTATAATTTGAAACGTCATTCTTGTTACCACTATTCTTGTATCTAGGTGTGACGTATGTAGTTTTCCATTTGGTAGGGAAAATACCCCTAGACAGTGAATTGTTAAAAAGCAGGCATAAAGGTCTTGACAGAGAAAAAGAACATTTAATCACAAAGCCAGGGGGAAGATCATCTGAACCAGGCCCTTTATTTGTATTTAATATTTTCTAGTTGTTGCCAATTTCTGATATTTTGAAATAATAAGAGCTTATGTGGAGATCATTTGTGGATAGTGGAGGAGGCATTTTTTGTATATTTATTTCAGTTTCATATATAGATGAGAAATGCTGTGCAAAAGCATTGGCAATATCAGTTGGATCTAAAAGTTCTATATTTTGATAATTAACTAAATTAGGGATATTACCTTAATCTTTTCTTTTGTTTACATATTTCCAGAAGGATTTGGCATCATTTTTGATACTTTGTTCTATTTTTTGGATATGATTGTTATAACAGACACTAGATACATCCTTACAAAGTCTTCGAAGTTCACAGAAACTATTATAGTGTAGTTGGATTTGACTTATAAATTTTATGAGACTTCTTTTTTCTATAGTGAGATATCTGAGTTTTTCACTGAATGAAGCAGGAAACTTAAAATCACATTTAATGGCTATTTTTGGTACAAACTCATTCAGTTGGAGCAGACCTAAATCTTTTTATCTTTCTGGCTGTCATCGTTTTCGAAATAACAATGTATGCAGTCTGTTCAGAGGTAAAATGAATCATCACTCTCTTCGTAACAAATCTGCAAATCCATTTACGACACTGACTGCAGCGAATCCATTCAGCACCTTTGTAGTTTTGCCATCTTATGCGGCAGACTGCACAAAAATTGTTTGTATTTTTGGATTTTCAATTTATTTGCGTTCTTAG
Source organism: Pissodes strobi (assembly GCA_016904865.1). Taxonomy (NCBI): domain Eukaryota; kingdom Metazoa; phylum Arthropoda; class Insecta; order Coleoptera; family Curculionidae; genus Pissodes; species Pissodes strobi. Next base: position 187,108 of record MU182067.1, read on the forward strand.
AGGTAAACTTAGAGTTTTCTTTAATGCCAGAAGTGAAAGATCGTCGTTATCATCACCACGGCTATCTCCAATCATTTTTTGATTTTCGGAATGCCCAGCCACAGGTCCTCTCGAAGGACCAGTCGCTGGCTCACCCGACCAAAGTTGTTTTCCAGGCTCAACTTTCTTGCCACGTTTCCCAATAGGTCGATCGTTATTAAACCCGCGTAACTCCTAAAGGGCATCAATTAGGCTTTGGCTCATTGTGTTCTTCGTTTCTTCGGCATTTTCTAAAAAAGCCCCGTGATCCTTTTCAGAACGTCTCAAGGGTCATATGGACAGAGCCTTGTAGCTTTGAAATCTGATTGATGGCGTTTGCTCACATTTTCACTTAGAGCATTTCATAATCTGCTTAACAATGTGTTAAAATATTCCTTAGGGATTGATGCGCTGGATGTTGACTCATTTCGTCATTTGTCCAATATTTCTTGCCATTTTTTCTTCATCGGCGCAAACACAGCAACGTCTAATGGCTGCATGATGTGGGCACTGATGGCGGGTAATGGTGTCATGTAAATGTTGTTCTGCTCGCATGCCTGGATAACTAAAGAAGAGAAATGGGATGCTAAGTTATCTCCGATAATAATTTTCTTCTCAGGAGTTTTCATGTCTTTAATTCTAAGCAATAGACACTAAAAAAACACTTTTCGACTTGAATCATGTTAAACCAACTGCTAGATGTGTTTGAGTAAATTATTCCTGGAAGACCTCCTAGAGTCCATTTAGCGCTATAAATTCCCGGCTTTATAATGCGCCATCCGTGGCAGTTAGTAGCTAACCTGCTGCGTTGCCGCATACCATTATACTGACAGATGCTTTAGAATTTTTAGAATTTTGTTGAACTCGTTCAACACGTTTTGTTATCCTAGGAACCACCTTTCTTGCTACAATATTGTCCTGCACGTTGGTCTAGTCATAGTTAACTACGAGTCTTCGACCTGCATTTATTAGAACGTCTTTAATGTTGTCGAAAAATTCCTGAACCACATTTGGCCCTACAGCTGCACGTGTTCGCTTGATATTCGCGGCTAAAAGAACACTAAGATTATGTCTAGTAATGAAGTGTTTAAGAAAACCATTACCAGGAATAATATTCTTGAATTCCTTTACAAGGAGGCCTTCTTTCTAAATATGTATTCAACACTTCCCGTATATCCGATTTTGTAAAGGGAAAACCCCAATTACTCACTGTTCTGAAGGTCTTTGACAACAACTCCTCTTCCACGGACGTGTTTTGCAGCGTTTCCCGCGAAATAATGGCGGCAAGAGCCTTTTGTAAGTCACTTTCTGCATAACTCGCGTAACGGTGCACCCCACTTATAGTGTCTCGGCATGTTATTTCAGTTTAAACCTGTATCAAAGGAAAATCATTGTAAGACCTAGAAGGAAATAAAGGTTATTCAAAATTTTGATTTATATATACCAACCGGTCAAAATAGGTTGAAGCTGCCAAAGTAGCCCCATTTTACGGTACCAATTAAGAGGTTAAGAAATCTATATTCATTGCGCTACATATATTTCCAAACGAAATAAACGTCAACTCGAAATTTTAGGAGTTAATTCAGCAGTACTCTCAGTTAAATTTACGTTTTCTTAGGTTATTGGATCAGAAACATGCATTTCTTACTGCTAACAAATTTAAGCGATATTTTATTTTTCTTCTTTAAGCTGCTCTATATGCAAGCTCCGCAGCAAACTACACAACGCTCCACTTCACAGTCGTTTGTACCATGCGTATTCTTTTGTTGTTGCTCTTGAGGCACCAAGGACTCCAAGGAGTAATAAATAGACAAGGAAGTTCTCAGATCGGATAACTAAATCACATATCTCTTATTATCTTCGATTTTTTGTTCTGGTTTATGCTAGAACATTATTTGTCATCCGCAACAACATAGTATTTTACTTGATAAAACTTAGGATATCGATTTTTCCAAGTATGAAAATATATTCTATTTCAAGGGTAGAGCGGACAGAGCTAAATTTTCGTATTTAACTTGACGCGTCTAAAGTCAGGGTTCTAACTTGTTTTTACAAGTCTAGAAAACTAGTCAAAGATGACTTTAATTCGACATTGGATGCCTAATCTTATTCTTTAAGATCAGCACCATAAGCGCTGATTCACCTTTTTTTTTACTAGTAATTTGTCAGTTTTATTAGTTTAATCGGATCAAGTTATTTCTTACTATTTAGTTCTAAATTACAATAAACAGAAATCCCATTACCTTCTAGCAATAATAGATATGACAGAAACCAGTAAAGGAGACACAAATGTAAATCTAATAATAATATTTATTATTTGTTGACAGTAAATGAAAATCATGGTCAACAAATCAACATGTTGACATATTTACAACTCTTATATATTTAATTAAATAACTACACATGCATTCAGCTTCATTCATTCATTAATCTAACTTGAATAGGTACTAGAAATGGTTTAGTTTACAAAACCAAAGAAACAATCACCAAATGAGATACAGAAAATAAGACAAATAATTTGTTTTACCTAACTTATATGTTAAATTGAGTAGGTATCTGTTTTAGATTTAACTCTGTCAATAAACCCTTGACGACAGGATAAAGTGACGTTGACGTTAAATAGTATCATTAATAATCATTTACTACTACTAAAAATACATATTTACATAAGCTTTCTTTGAATGCAGAATATGGAAAAATCCAATAATTTTCTATATATACAAAACAGAACGTATTTCACCAAAGACAGTCACTCGTATTTATATAGTTTACCGGTAATCTTTGGGAAACAGTCACACCAAAGATATATTTAATCCATGTCTGGGTTTACAGGACCATATCATTCTTCGTTTCGATGAAATATACGGGCTGGTGCTTTACTTGAAACACCTTGCTTTGGACTCAGCAAAATCCCAAGTTTGTGAGGTCAAACTTGGAATGAAACTTGTGCGATTTTATTTCATTCTTCACAGCTATTTAACAGAATTTCAGGTGGCAGTTGGCTTGGTTAAACTGAGCAGTTATAGTATACTTCTCGGAGCAAGAGGTAGTTTTTCTGCCTTTTTGCAGAAGGAAACTGATGCCTTGTCACTTCTGACATCGTCTCTCCCGGGTAACGCGTAACGCGTTGTGCATGTACAGGGGGTGGTTCAAAATATTGCGGAAAAGGTGTTTTGCATTCTATTTATTTGTTGAGGTAAATCCGGTGCATTTTGATCTTGTTTGGGTAGTGTGTTTCTCAAACAAAGGGGTTAGCGACACTTTGTAAATCTTGCTGCAAAAAATTCATTTTACGTTATGCATGGCATTTAATAAAGCAAATTTTATAGATCTGAAGGTGCTTTTTTCTCTTTAGACTATAAAATTACCCCCTCCATTCTTTAAGACTTGAATTGTTTCCCGCAGCTGCTTTACAAACTTTCAAAATATTTACTAAACAGCAACCATCAGCAAACAATGATATCCATAAATTATATTGTACTGCTAATACCAGCAAGACACATAAAACATATTTTTCTATTTTGGTACCCTAAAGTAGACTTTTCGATACGCAAAGTAGTGTCGAAAAGAAGCTCTTTTCGACACTACTTTTGTTGACTGATTGCTATGATATTAACAAAATTCTTCAATGTCAAGGATCACTAGCAAAAATTTCCACACCGTTTTGAATGGGATTCCTAATAATACAGACGTCAAAAGTGACAAGATGGCCGTCCAACTTTTGATCGCGACTTGAATAAATTAATGTTTTTCATTTAAAAATTTGCAAAATAGAAAAAATAGTATAAAATATACGTTTTAAAAGACATTTAGCGCACTCGCACGTTAGGAAACTCCCAGCAAGCGGGTCGTTTAATAATTTCGTGCTCGTGCGAGAAAATATGGTATTTTAAAACTAGTATCTTAATATACTATTCTATAGTGTTCTTCAATATATATATTGTCACGACTTGTGTTTTTTATCGGTGACGACACGCCTTACTTAGCGTGTAGGAGAGCAACTCAGATTTAGGAACGCACTACGTCAAGTTGAGAAGAGATAATAAAGGAGACACATCGATAAAAACAATAACAAGTTTATTTACAAACAAACTTAACAACGGTTAGATTGTATACTAATAAAGGCGTGTTTAAGATTATAGATGAATTAAGAGTTTACACTATACCCAATTAATATGAAATGCATGTCTTCTCGAGGGAGGCTTAGTTCAAAGTTTGTGTGAGCGGGTTGTCTTTTATTTAGGTATTTGTTCTGATATTTATAAGGTAAGTATTTTAAGTTTATCACGAATTGCTAAGGCACTTTAACTACTTTTTGAAACTCCCCAAAAATTATCCCTTCACTAGAAGTTCTGATGCTTCATAAATTCGACTCTCTCTATACTTTTTAGTAGCCCCCGAATGCCGTATACCTATGCATACGTTCACCCAGGTTAGGTAAGGACCTGACAACCTTATACCTGTGTATAAGTGTTCTCAGTTATGGGGGTTGTGGGATAGAACAGCTAGAAGTGTACGCACCTGTGTGCTGTACGGCAACTAGACTGAGCGGTTTGAGAGACCCGAAAGTCTGATTTACTCGGCGTTTGCCGGCGTATTTATATGTTACAAAATGCTGATGATTGCATCATTAAGGATTAAAGTCGCTCCCGTCGACCGCTCAAATTGTTTATAATTAACAGTGAATGTTTATATAACATTTTTCAAGTTCAAGTTCAAACTTGCGACAGGGTGATATTTAATTAATGATTTTAATTAGTTCACACATTCCCCCTCCCTGATAACGTTGGTCCCCAACGTTTTAACCTGACTTATTTGTTTTAAAAGAGAGAGAACTGACCTCAATTCGAGAAGACATACTGTATTGCACCTAATTTTATTATAATTTAATACATATTTCGTCAGTGGACTTGTTCTGGCTTAGATCCACCCATTTCCATTTCATGTAGTAAGTTCTTGTATGATTTTCCTTGCTCTGTGTGCTAGTTATAGGTACATGTAACAAAAGAAAAATAGTTTTACAAGTTGTACTAACAATGTTTTAATCTTATCCTGTTTTCTTATTTGTGACGTTTTTGTTGTCTTATTAACAAAATCATAGTTTCATAAACCCGGCTGTTTACTAGAGATGTATTATTTCAAAATTTATTTGCTTTTATGGCCAATAACGTTTTACGTCTCAATATTCATTGTGTTAATAAAGCAACTACGTGACAAACGTATTATTTAAATACGGTTCTGTTTTTAACTTATTACTAATTATATATGATAAAAACTATCTCGATTTGATTTCTTTAAGCTTATTGATCTATTCTACCTTATATCTAGTGCAAACCTATCCGTTTTGAGAACATCTTTTTATACTGGCTTATAATGCCACTTTTTAAAACTAGATTTTTATGTCTATGGACAATAAGATGCTTTTCGTATGATATCTCCTCTATTAAGATGCGTCCATCCCAACAGAGGTGACATTAATTCATTGTCTTTATATCGGTTAGTTTTGGGAATAGGACTGTTAGTGCGGTGTATCTATAAAGATAATGAATTTTTTTTCCTTGGCATTAAAAAGCAACTCATTGCGGCTCTGTCTAAAAATAAATTACCTATCCTATATTAACAATATTACGGTATGTTAAACTTATTTCTTTTTAGAATAAATTGCAAATGCCGGTCCTGCCTATATTCTATTTAGCCATTGTTCATTACTTCTTATTTTTAAATCCATTATTTACACATTTATCAAAACTATATAGTATATAGACTTTCCCGTCTATGTATAAAATATTTGCTAACAGCATTATAACAGTTTATTGACTCGGTTATATTTCTTGACCTATCCAAAATTTGCTGACATTGGTATATAAAAAATCACTCAATTTCTTTTTACTTGCTGACTCAATTCAACATGCTAGCTTTGTTTAAAGCAATAGAATATCCTTGCGATATATCATGTGTCTTTATGAATCTTATTATTTTCTTCAGTTATCGCCTGGCAATGCAATCTCGTGTCACTTCGATGAGTTAATATTAATAATGCTATATAAATTAATAGAGATTTATACGTTACGCTTCCGTGGCGACTGGATATGTCATTGTTTACAGATTCCTTTGCTGTCGGCCATTCCACTTAAGTAGTTTGCTTTTGTGTTGCGGACTGCTTGTTTACGCAAAGCCTGGTAGATGGCGCTCGTAGCAGTCTTGCAATGCTGTCTGCCGTAGATCGTAGTGGGTTCTGGGTTCTTTGTTCCTTGAAAGGCGTGGTAAAATGGCGTCGAATTGATTTGCTTCTTCGTGTGTGTGTTGGCATTGGATGGGCTAAAGAATACAATCAAATATAAGTCTCGTGAATATGATTTTTGGCAATATTAGATACTTGGTAAGATTTGATCTAAGGTTTGTTATTATTGAATTATTTTATAAATTATCTAATTCGTTGTCTACAGCTGCAGGTATTTCATTCATATATTACAATTTGTTATACTTTTTTATCTTCTAGAAATCCCCAGTCGAAGAATGGAAACACTTGCTGGTTGGCCGTCCTGTATGGGCTGGAATGAGTCTTGAATGGTCCTGGGTTGTGACCCATGCGGCATGTTCTCAAGGTAAGGTTATATATACATTATTTGCAATTTCTTATTGATTTGCTATACACTTCTTGGTATCTCTTAGTAGAATACATTCGGCTATTGGTAACTCATAGTACTCGGTTTCATTATGAAGCTAATTACTAAGTTGTGTTTGTTTATTTCACTGTCGAGACATACCAGGTTTACGATCATAAGAATATATCTTGTATAGCTCCTGTAATATATATATTTTTGCTAAGTCTAAGTTTGTTTTCAGGCTTTCATGTACTTCTGATATGATGTGATTGTTTATATTTTCAGCGTAGTTTTTTAACAATTTGATTTTTGCTTCTGTAATTTGTAGTGAATTCACCATCTCCTCTGTGCTTTTTCTATGCTACTGGATTGCTGCGCAAGCCTTGACAGTGTTGAATCCAGACCATTAGTTATAGGATCCATACACCATCTTAGATCTTCGGTATTCATGACCATGTAGTCCAATTCTACGATGAAGGATACAGAGATGGACAGACCTTGGTTGTTTCCTAAGGTTCGTTATATTCCAACTATTTATTAAACTATTTAACTCTTTATCCAGTGCTACTGATAACTTTTCCATATATTTTAGTCTTTTACAGTTTACTCAGTCTTCTAGGCATCCGAATTTAAAGGCTGGAGAGGTTTTTGTGGTGTCCAGCCATGGTTCATGGGGTGGTCCCCTCATGAGGCTTTTGCAAATATCTCCACTTCTTGGCTGTTGCTAATTGTGGTTAATGCTATAATACCCTGTGGAAATTTTAATATCTACTTATTTAACTTATGTACTATACCTATTTATATTTATATTATGTCCGCTTTATTTATCCCTTTTCTTTTTGATATTGCATATCTACATATACCTATATTTATTTAATTATATTATAGCCTTTTCTTCGTGCTTTCTCGTTACATATTTATTTACATATTGTTATTATTTATTTCCTAACTTGCTTTTAATTTTTTAGGTGTATGTATTTGCCGGATTCTCCTCTCCGCTTCCAGATGCTGTCCTCTATTTAATTCATTGGGGTCATTGAGATGATGGTACTGCTATCAACTTGTCAGGATAGGTTTGCTAACTTTATATATACATATTTATTTCATCCTGATATTGCCATTGTCTGCTCTAGATATACTTCTATATTTTTCTATTTTGTCTTAGGCTTCCTAAATGTACTTTTTACATATATTATACTAGTTTTTCCTATTTACGGTATCCTCTATGTATATAACTTCTTAGCTATAACCATTTTTTCTTTATTCTCTATCTATGATTTACATGTACATTTCTTTATCGTCCTTTTACTTGGGTTCTATGCCCTTCATATCCTTTTTAAGCCTTTATGGTACCAAATTTTTTCACTGGTAGTCACCCTAAGCAACTCGTGTATTTTGGCACACATATTATCTATCTTCTTGGCGCCTAAATGTAAGCTGGAAACGCTCCTAAAAACGTTTTTCTTGCATTCTTTAGGCCTGGATATGTTAAACTTGTTATAATAATCATCCTTGTATATACTTCTTACATATTGTCAATGACCTCCAATAGTCAGTAACTTTTACTTGACCTATGTATATGCTTTATTCCTCTGATTCAACCCTTTATCTTTATATTTACCTTCTGTATTCTCTATATATACTTTCTCCACATAGTTTTATTCTATTTTGTCCCCTAAAAAGGACCCTTCTTTGTAACATTTAACTATTCTAGTTTCATATACTTTTTGGCTATACCTTATTTGTACTTTCTTATTCTATATATACCGTTTAATAATTTCTCTTAACTCCTAAGTGCCTTATATTTTTATTCTGAGATTTTATTTTACTCCTAACAATTTTCGGACTCTATTTTCAAAGTCTTCGTGTTCCCGTTTATTTCTAGTTTCCTCATCTACCTCCTGGGTATATAATTGAATATCTGTTATGTCTCCCATATTTTCCTCTCCCTGATTGGTGTCTCCTATTTCGACGTCGTCGTTACTAATAGGAGTAGACTCTGTCCATGGGTCATAATATGGCAACATTCTACTGACATGTACCGTATCTGTAACCTTTCTCTTTCCTCCAATTTTCTCTACTTCATAGTTTACCTCTCCCATCTTTCTTACTATTTTGTAGGGCCCGAACCACCTTAATAATAATTTCTCACTGCGCCCTACTTTTCTTATAGGAATAAATATTTTTACTTTGTCCCCCTCTTGAAACTTTAATTCTCTATGCCTGTCGTCAAATCGTACTTTATCTTTTCCTTGACTTTTCTTTATATTTTCTACTGCGATTGCCCGTATTGCCAACGCCTTTTCTCTGATTTGGAACGAGTCTGTTTGTATTTCACTATCTGTTAATGCTGCTTCTACTGGGAGGGTAGGCTCTCTGGCGAATGTAAGCATAAATGGGCTGTACTTTGTTGTGTCTTGTATGGCTGTATTGTAGGCAAACGTTATGAATGGTATATATGAGCACCAGTCTGTTTGTTGAGTATTGACGTACATTGCCAGCATATCTGCAATAGTCCTGTTTAGTCGTTCCGTTAACCCGTTACACTGCGGATGGTATGCAGTTGTGAATTGGCTTCTTACCCCCATTATGATTCCTACCTCACGTACTAATTCTGATTGGAAAGTTTTCCCTCTATCGCTCAATAAAGTCCTTGGTATTCCATGTATTAATAATACCTCTTCTAATAAAAATTTTGCTACAGGGCCTGCCTTACCATTAGGCAGAGCTGCTGTTATTGCATATCTTGAGGTGTAATCCGTTGCTACTACTATCATTGTCTTCCCTTGGTTACTTCTTCGAAAAGGACCCAATAGGTCAATTCCCACTTTGTCGAACATTAGTCCTACTTTGATAGGTTGTAGAAGGCCTGGTGTCTTTCTATACTGCTGTCCTTTTCTCGCCTGGCAGTCTGAGCATCCTTTTATATATTTTTCAATATCTTTGTACATCCCTGTCCAGAAAAATCTATTTTTTATCTTGTCTATTGTTTTGGTGAGACCTAAATGACCACATGTAGGCGAAGCATGTAGTTCCCACATTATCTCTTCCCTCATTGCCTTCGGGACTACTAGGAGGTTTTGTAAGCCTTTTGTGCTAGAGCTGACTTTATATAAGATATTGTCTGTAAGTCTAAAGTTTTTTGCTCGCCGTCTAGTTGATATGCTTATTGCTGGGTCATCTGAATTTGTTATGGCTAGTTTTAGCTGTTTTAGTTCTGGATCCTTTTCTTGCAATTCACTTATTTGTTCACTTTTTAAAGCAAATGTTGGTAGTTCGTCCAGCTCTTTTTCATTTTGTTGCTCCGCAGGGAATACTGGATTGCGTGACATACAATCGGCGTCTTTATGTGCGCTGCCACTCTTGTACTCTACTGTGTAGTCATATTCAGCTAATTTTAATGCCCACCTGGCTAATCGTCGGTTATTCTCTTTGATTGAGTGCATCCAACAAAGCGCGTGGTGGTCTGATACAATTTTAATTGGTTGCCCATATATTAGATGCCGGAGATATCCCATTGACCACACGACGCATAGCAGTTCCAACTCACTTATGGAATAGTTTTTTTCGCAGTTTGATAAGCTTCTACTTATATATGCCACTGGATGAGCAGTTTTAGTTTCGTCTTCCTGTAGTAGGATTGCCCCGATGCCGCATGTGGATGCATCTGTCCTTAAAATGGTGCCCTTGTTTGGGTTGAAATGATGCATTACCGGTGCTGACGTCAGTTTATTTTTTAGGGTCTGAAAGGCTTCTTTCTGTTTAGGTCCCCATACAAACTTTGTGGATTTTTTCGTTAATTCGTGCAAAGGACGTGCGATAGTGGCAAAGTTATTTATAAACTTCCTATAGAAATTGCATAAACCTATAAAGCTTTGCACGTCCTTCACCTTTTTTGGTGTTGGAAATTTTTGTACCCAAATGATTTTGTCGTCGTCTGGGAGGATGCCATCCCTACTGACTTTAAATCCTAGAATTCTTATTTGTTCTCTAAGGTATTCACATTTATTAGGTTTGAGTGTTAGGTTGGCTTGTCGTAGCCGTTCGAATACTTTTCTTAATTTTTGGATGTGTTCCTCTATTGACTGTGAAAAAATAATGATATCATCCAGATATATTAATACTTCCTTCCATTTCATATCCCAAAATATTTTGTCTGCTAGTTCTTGAAATGTTGCCGGTGCGTTGCAAAGGCCGAAACTGAGTACGTTGAATTCATATGATCCGTGCCCTTGTGCCACAAAGGCTGTATATTGTTTTGAATTTTCTTCTATTGGCACCTGCCAGTAACCCGAAAATAAATCCAAGGTACTGAAATATTTGTCGTCTCCTAGATACGTTAGGATGTCGTCTATTTGCGGTAAAGGCCAGCTAGACTTCTTAGTACATTTATTAAGATTTCTATAATCGCAGCAGAATCTTGTTTTACCATCCTTTTTCTTAACTAATACTACAGGACTCGCCCAGGGGGAGTGGCAAGGCCGTATGACGTTACTTTCTAGCATTTCATTTATTTGATCGTCAATTATTTTTCTTTCTTTCTGAGATACACGAGATGGTCTGCTTTTTACTGGTTTTGCCTCCCCGACGTCTATTACGTGCTCTATTAAATCTGTTCTACCCATATGTTTCGCTGTTTTCGCAAATACGTCATTGTATTCTATTAGTAAGTCCTCTAATGCTCGTTTAGCCTCTTTGTCGGTAATGTTATGTAATTTGTGATCTGCTAATGTTACGTTATCATCATCTTCCAGGCATTGTATATTTAGATTTAAGGCAGAGTTTATATCTGGCTGTGTTTCTTCTAGGTACGCCATTGTTGATTCTTTATACAGTTTGGTTGGTTCCCTTGCGCTTCCGCGTACTTTTAGGAATATTTTTTCACCATTAGTATATACATGTGATTGTATTGTCAGTCTTTTAGAGGCTAGCCAGTCCGAGTTATACCTGCAACTCCAGACTGTTACCTCTTTTTCCTCTATTTCCCCCATTAATTTAATTTCTATAGTTTCTACCTTATCTTTCTTTATGACGTAATCCCTGGCCAATCCTAATTTATAACTTATGGATTTATTTTCTATCTCAATGTTCAACAAGGGCTCCTTGTCTTCTGTGACGTTTTCTGGTTGCCAGTCTGATTTACATATCAGAATTTTTATTTGGTCCTTTTTAAAAATATCATAGATCATTTTCTTTAATAAATCCCATTCTGTGGAGTTTAGTCTCCATCCCCTCCGTGTGATTGCTAGAGTGTTAATTTTATCCTTTTTTAATTGTTGGTATAACGTAGATAAGCTTTTGTATATTTTGTCAAGTCTTGGCTTTTCTTTGTATACTTCTTTTATATGTAAAAAGAATGCCGTTTTAATCCCATTTTGTATCATTGTAGAGCCACCTATTTTGCCCTTTTACCTATTAACAATTTTGGGGAATATTTTCTTAATTTGCCTCTGTACTTTTCTATGTGTTTTGAAGGTTGTTGTCAGTCCATAAGCTATGGCTACATTTTGAGGTAGTGCATATATATCTTGCTTTATCTCTGTTATTATGTGGTCCATTTTCTCTTTTGTTATCAATTAATTTGCTATCATAAATGCTTGGAATTTTTTATAGGTTTTATTATATCTGTCAGTAATAATATTTGCGTGTTCATATTTTTGTTGTGATTTTCTACTATTTGTCCTGTGTGTTTGTTCCATTTTTTGTATTACTAAGCCAGATATTGGGGTTCGGTTCCTTATTTCTGAATTAAGAGGAATTTGGATTCGCTTATTTAAAATTAGGACTCTTTTGTGTATATCTATTACTGCTTGGTGTTTTATTAAGAAATCCATTCCTAATTTGACAGGATATGGGGCTACTGATATAATTTTTGCCTTTATACTATCTCTAAATATCTGGCTGCCCTCTATCCGTACTGGTGTGTTTATTTCCCCTATTACGGGGATTCTATGCCCTCCTGCCGTTATTAACACAGTATTGCTATGTCTATAATGCTTTTTTGGTGCCCATTTTTCCTGAATTATGTTATGCTGGGAGCCTGTGTCCACGATTGCTTGTAGTGATGTGTTATTTAAGAAAATGGTTATGCTTAATATGCCAGCTGGCATGTCTCCCCTTGTCAAGGTGGCAGGGGTGTCTCTTACTTTTGCCACCTGGAAGCGTTTGGGTATCTTTGCTGGGATTTACATGTTGCAGCAAAATGCCCTGCTTTTCCGCAAGCATAGCAAACTGGATTGTTATTTCCATTTCTTTGTCCATTTTGGTGGTAGCTTTGTTGTTGTGTAAATTTACGTGGATTATATTGCTGATTTCCTTGGGGTCTAACATTAGTTTGATAGCTGTTAAATGGTGGTTTGTATGTGTTTTGCTGCTGATAGGATGGTTGCCTGTATGCGTTGTTAAAAAATGGCGGCCTATGTGTATTTCGGGGCTGGAAAGGTGCCGGTCTGTATGTATTTTGTAAGAATGGCGTCCTCGGTGCACCTTGTGGCTGGAAAAATGTCGGTGTGTATGTATTCTGATACTGAGTAAATGGAGGCCTATATGTTCTGTTTTGCACCTCAGTATTGACAAGTTTCTTAGGAGCTTTATCGATTGTCCTGGCGATTTCTTTTAGTTCCTCTAGTGTTATTGGAGGAGTGTTCGGGACATTTGTTAACCAGTAATAGTGATATTTATTCTCTTCTGTCAGGCCCTCATTAAATATGTTTGTAAATTCTTCTAAATCCATATTTGTTTTGTAGTCATTGTATAGCACCTGCAGCTCATATATGTAGTTTACTACTGTTTCACTTTCTTGTTGTTTCCTTTGTTCCACTCGTTTTTCAATGTTATTTCATAACTTTTGTCCTCGAATTCTTTCTTAAAATCGTTGCACAACTCACTCCAATCGTTATTTGGATGGTGTGCTATATATGGATAGAACCATAGGTTTGCCACACCATCGAGAAATGTCCCAAAATATGCTATTTTTAACGCTTCATCCCAACCGTTTGCTATCGCGGTTCTTTCATAACCTCTCAGAAACTCGCTAGCTTTATTTTGGCACGGATTAAACGTTGGTGGATTTATAAACTGTGGGATGGCAGCTTTCTTTGCGTTTGTCATCGCCCCTAATATAGTGGTGTTCGCCATTTTAGCGAGAATTTGTCTTGTTGCAGGCTTTGGTGGAGCTTCTTCTTCAGAAGTTTCCCGACTGTCCAGTTCCTCCTGGCTATGTGTGTTTTCCTCTGTTGGGTTGATCTTTGTACTGTGTGCCGTTTCTGCCGCAAATGGTAAGAGGTTAATCAGGGTAGAGTCAAACTGGATTTCCCCTACCTCCTCTAGATTTAGTCTGGGTGATTCTGTTGGGGACCTTTGTAAACTCTGTCTTGAGGGTTTGAATATTGCTTCTTCTTCTTTGTCGCTCCCAAGCCTTTTCCTTAATCGATTTCTGTCAAACATTTATTTGATTTCTATTTTATATGAACCCGTTTTAATTATTTTTACAATATAAGTTTCTTTCTTTGTTTCAGATAAGCACATGGCCCCCCTAGATGGCGGACCCGTCTTCCGTAGATGACAGCAACTGGACGTACTCAGGCGCGTGATTCGAAATTAATATGTGCTTTTATATGTATTTATCTATGTAACGGAGAGCTTGACTTATTGTTTGTTACTTTTAGTTTATTAAAGTTTAATCTTATTTGTATATATTATATGTATATATGCATTTATATTAATGATTTATTTGATTTTATTTTTTAATTCAATTTATTACTAGATCGACTTGCCTCCCTCTTTTACTGATAGTTGACTTGACTTTATTCTAGTAATATTTTTTGACGTAGTAGCGCCTCCACCATTCTGTCACGACTTGTGTTTTTTATCGGTGACGACACGCCTTACTTAGCG
>MU182067.1:206626-260898 GCA_016904865.1 Pissodes strobi
GCAAAACTGTATTTTTTTATCGACTTTTTTTTATTAGTTTAAGATAATAACAATTAAGAGAAGTTGTGGAATAGTTCAGTATATGCATTTACGCGTAATAATATATTTTCAGTAGTGCCCCACTGGGAGTGTGGTAGAAAATGACATGTTTTATGGAAAACTTTTGTATTATTGATTTATCAGAAAATGTTATTCCTAATGAAAGAAGCTACGTGAGTAAGAGATTCTCGCAAAACTATAATTAGGGGCACATTCCTAAAATGGGGCCACCGGTGCGGTGTGGCGTCCCTATTTTCCAAATATTTTGAAAAAGGGGCTCCGTGGGCGAAGCCCTAAAATGAGGCCACAGGGGGCGAAACCTTAGAATGGGGCCTATGGTACGGGAGTCCAATTTTTTACATATTTAGGAATGGGCCCCCCGGGGGGCGAAGCCCTGAAATTGGGCCCCAAGTCTTAAAAGGAGGCCCCTGGTATGAGAGTTCTATTTTCAACAGTTTTGCAAAAGGGGATCCTGAGGGTGGTGAAGCCCTATAATTGGGCCCCCTTTTTAGAGGTCTAATGGGACCTCTGAAGTCGAAGCTCTAAAACGGAGACGAAGCTCTTTAATCTAAATACCCGAATATGCGTGTGAAAAGTATACTTTGCAAACGTGTTAGTGCGTTTTTGTCTATTTTCAGGGCAGTCGAAGAAAAAATGTATTATACATAAATAAATATTCAAAATTTTGGCACAGGTGTAAGGGAGTTGAGAGCCTGCATTTAATACTACGCCTAATATTAAACCAAAACTCAAACATAACTTTTGGATTTTGTCAAGAAGTCTGTCATATAGCTAGTATTCTTTAAAATATGTTAACAATTGATAGTATTCATAAATATTAGTATATGTATCCCCTTATATGATTAAAATTGCACGGCCTGCATGGACGACGTCACACGACAAGCACTAAGACTTTATTATTGAGTGGGTATTGGTCAAACACGTTGTCGTCGACTATGATATGGTAAATAAGGACAATATAGTATTACGGTTTTGATTCTTGTCTCCTTTTATTTTGCCAGAGATTTCCATGTCACTGTGTGTACTAATTTGTATTTTGACTTGATTTATTTGAAACAAAATATACACTATCGTTTTATGTAGATATATTCAATAGCAAATTTTATGCCAAAGCTAATTCAAATTACTTTGACCTAAATCACTCTTTCAATTCTGAATTCGCTATGCTATAGGGCCAACAAACAGGATAACAATAACCTTAAACTATATAATATTTTGTCAGGGTCAATAAAATACGAATGCCACCTAAATTAAGGTTAATATTTTATATCAAGAAAATAAATTGCGTTGCCTGCGGATATGTTTGTACCTATTTATTCGTAATTTTGCATCTTGCTTATACTAAATTTTCCTGTGGAGATTATTTTTAATTAATGGCTAGAAGTGCAAAATTTGATTTCTTGGCTTATTTTGGTATGTTGTACAAACCTGCTTAACTTTTTAGATGCAGAAAAAAGGAATGTATTTTTTTTTTGTATCTAACCATTCTCTACCTGATGGACTCAACTCTCAACTCAATTTAATATGAGAAAGTCTGTTTCTCATACAAAAATTTCGAAAAGAAGTAGAGGTAGCAAAAATCAAGTTTTATTGTAATCTATTAAAAGTTAAGAGTGATTACTATTAAACAAGAACAATAAATAGGCAAATGTTTGGAACAAACAAGGCGCAATTACATATTCGATGGTGCCGCATACTTCCCATTCATTTAAGTATTCAGTCGTACTTCAGCAAACATTTCGATGCATAAAAATGAAGCAACGAGATAAAAGTGGTGTTTCTCCATTTAACAAATAATTGAGCCATAAATAGATTTAATTTTTCATTGAACGTTAAAAATGTAATTGCGTGCTTCTAAGCTCTTTATTGCCTGGCTTTATCAGATGGAATATGTATGAAAGGATTCGACGCTTTTTAGAATTGCATAAAGGATTTTTAGTTGGCGATTAAATGTACTACGACGGGTGTCTTGTTTTTTCTTGATGACACTTTGCTAAAGGCAATGTTTTTTGGTATCACCAAATAACCATTAGTTATGAAATTATATTCAAAGGATAACGCAATCTAACGACTACAAAAATATACAGCTGCTCCATTAAAAGATTGTCACGGATTTAACTATTTCTGTTCGACTAGAATCAGCCTAGTCCACCGACTCAGGTCTGGTCGTGCTAGATGTTGGATGTTCCACTTCTGGAAGTCCGGGGGGATTATGTAGCTTTAAGTAGGATAGGTCGTACACCAGTGGGAATAAACGATAAATAATGACCTCCGGTAAAAACAATAGCATCTCTGTTGTCTATTGACAAAGCTTAATAAATTTACACTCTACCCGATAATTATTATAATGCGCATGTCTTTTTGTGGTATATCTACTTGAATTGTGTATGAATCTTGGTCATTGTGTATAATAAAGCCTTTTAAGAATTGCGTTGTGTCTTATTCAGGATTAGTAATGGCTCCCTAATATAGGCATTATTTTAGTGTCTCGACTGATTTACTTCAAAGCAGACTAATTTAACTTAGAGATTTGCCCTCAGGGCATTATCTCAAGTTTACTTCAATTTTGGCACTGGGGCAGATGCTTAAACTTGGGGGACTTAGCCAGAGATGCCTTCTCCGTGAGCAGCTCTTAGCGGCGGTTAAGTATCGCTGGTTAAGTATGTCTGATTAAGTATCGCTGGTTAAGTATCGCTGGTTAAGTATCGCTGGTTAAGTATCAAGTTAGAGGTGTAGGTCATCCAGAGGAAACCGTACCTGTAAAGCACGCCGGCGGTCCGGATTTGTTGTGGAACAAAATCACCTGAACTGAGGGATCGCTCGAGAATTTATATTAGAAAATTTACTTGCTGTTGCAGTTAAATTTCATTATCGCTTGAATCATATGTCTACATATCATTTTTCTAGTTCAAACATGTGACAGTGTGGTAATCATTTAGTAGTTCACAATATAACTATAATACAGGATTTAATCCACATAACTGTTTTTATTATCGGCTAGTGTCCAGAAAAAAAGCTGGATGAGATTGCCGATTAATAATAGAAAATCTAGTTGTGAATAATGCAAATTTAGGCAAAGCATAGATGTGAGATAATTTAAATAATGTAAATTGAAAGGATAAAATGAAAGAGGTCTCTTATTTCCGAGGATTGATTTAATGCTGCCCTCACCCGCCCCGCCCCTCTGAAAAACTAGTTTGGTTATGTGAAGTGGAGAAACAGGAGCTTCTACAATAACTGTTTTATTAGAAGATGCATAAAAGTTTTTAGCTTATGATATGTTCCTAAAGTTGTAATTGCATGCAATATTGTCATTAGCATACATCTGCTGGCTGACTATTAACGGGAACATCGCGATATGAAAAAATTCGTGCATCGACGCTTTTGAATTCAATTGCATGAAAGATTGTGATGTGGAAAACGAACGTTATTTACCATTTATGTGCAAAATATGAAAGCAACTACTCCACAAAAAGACTTTTTTTAATGATGTGGCATATTCGCTGAAAGCCGATGGGCTTTCCATTTGAAAAGACACATTATGAATGCTCTAAGTCTGCAAGTGATGTAATAACTTGTCAGAGTAATTTATATTTTTGCATAAAAATTACGTAATTCTATTATATGCATTTTTCTGCATTTAGTACGTAATAAATACAGACCGCTGGGAATTCTTGGTGCTTCTTTAAGCTGTTCGTTCATCTACCCTTTGAAAAGATATAGTTACACTTGTTCGTATTGAAACACCGGATAAAACTAAGCGCGAGTGATATTAATATTAACCGCCATAACACTCTACATTTGCGTTTCAGTACTCCACCCATTTCTCTCCCTGCCTGTAGCCTGGGCGCTTGGTCTCAGTTTACATTAGAATATATTTGTTATTATTAACAGGGGCCTTGAAGATCCTACTGAGATTTGAGCCAGGAACTTTTTGTTCCGTGTTTCTAGAAACATGAGCTTTATTGGGAGTAAGAAAAATACGTATCTCATATAAAAATATATTCATTTAATGACACATTGATGAATGATACTAAGACATTATTATATATTTTCACTAGTAATAAAGGTGAGAGTCAACAAACAGAACAAAAAGTAATGTTTACTACATTCTTTTAGGAATAATCTGATTTTTGGTCTTTCTGTTTGAGCTATTTTTCTACCTACTTTAGTACTTATTCTTTCATGACATAATACATATTTTGGAGCTTCTTCTGTATGAACGTATTTTAAAAAATCATTCATTCATTCTTCTGCAACACTTATTTCGTCCATTTGCAACAAGCTTAGGTTCGGTAATTGACAATATATCCTTTATCATATTTTTATAGAAAATGTAGGCATTTACCACAAGTGAACTAAGTATTATTTCGATGTCCAATTTCCGGTACTATTTGGTATCTTTACGCAACGGTGTGCAATATGACTTCAGCTGATCGAAAAGGTCGATGAATGATTTGCTCGCCTTGTAGTCAAATATAAACGTTGTTTTTTTCTATTTCTTTTCCTCTCTTTAGACATTTGGTGGTTTAGTCTGTGTGAATAGTGCTGAGGCATAGAATTTCACGTTTATAGTGCCATTTCAACTTCACTTTTGAGTTTCTGACTTTCTTCTCCACAGAAGATCTGCAGTGGTGTTTTCCATTTGGTGCCAATTTTAAAGACTTTGAGTTTGGCTTACAATATGTGGAAGTTACAAATGAAATTTCTGAAATCTTCATACGATTTTATCAAATTTTTTTCAATGACGAGCTGTTACATTAAATTTTTCTGGAAATCAATAGGGACGCTGAATAGTCCAGAAATAAGCCCCTGCCCGCAAACTCTAGACTCCATAGGTGAAAAGACACAAACAGTCAAGAAATTGCCACTTTTGGCATAGTATTGTATATGGGTTTGAAGAAGTTACCAATAATGCCAGGTTTTACACTTCAATGATAATAAAGTAGTCTTTGTAAAAGACCGGCTAGGAAAACTAAGCCACCTTTTGAATATTTTCAAAAATAAGTTTAAGGAAATATACATTCTGGAGCAATCCGTCTATATCGACGAAATACCTGATTCCTTTAGGAGAAGATTGTCTTTCAGACAATATATAAAAAACAAAAGCGAAGTTTTATCCACATACCGAAACAGAATTATTGTACTCGACGCGCGTTTCGCTAACCATGTTAGCATTATAATTATCATCTCCTGATGATGCTAACATGGTTAGCGAAACGCGCGTCGAGTGTAATAATTCTGTTTCGGTATTGTGGATTAAACTCCGTTTTAGTGCATTTTGCCGAAGGTTCCAAACCCCAACATAGGAAAAATAAAAGGTTCAAATTTGGAATCAAACTGTATAAACTATGTTGCAAAGATGGCTATACATGCAACATTAAGGTTTATTGCGGAAAAGATAAGGCAGGAGATAAACATGCCACGATTCGAACTGTATTTTCACGTTTGGCACCTCTGTCAGATTCCGGATGGGAGAAATTTGTGCATTGATAACTACTATACCCGTGCTGCTTTGTCACACGTTTTTAATATTCGAAAATCCCATTTGGTAGGAACTCTTGGAAAAAAAACAGGAAAGATAACCCTATAGATGAAGAAATTCAGAATGCGAAAGAGAGTAATATGGGAGTGGTTTTTTTGAAATGGCACGAAAAACATGAAATTCTATACCTCAGCACCATTCACGCACACCAAACCACCAAATGTCTAAAGAGAGGAAAATAATTAGAAATATTTTTTCTACCCCTACTAAATGGGATTTCCGATTATGAAATTCACGTGCCAAAGAAATACTAGCTCTCCACTGTATTAACTGGCTATCGTTTGCATATCTTGCTAAGTTTTTAAATAATTGGTGTAGAAAACGGTGCCATAGAGAAGTAGCGCCCAACGTGGCGCTCGAGTATATACACTAATTTTAATTTTATCTTATTTCTAATTTTATATTTGGAGAGGTGGCTCAATAGATTTCCCATGCATAATAGTGACTAATTGTGTTTATAGATATTTAGATTGAACTTACACACTTTGCTTAACTTAAGGTAAATTGTTATTCTCTAATTTTTGAAATATTGCATACCTATTTGAACTTTGAATTATTATGGTACTGAGGGTCTAGCAAAACTTTAAAGTTTGTTAAATTACAGCGTCATATACTTAAGTAATGAATTTTAGGCAAACATATTGGTTTATATTTTATTTTTGATAACGTTCTGAACTTTGAACACTTTTTTATTATTTTTTCTAAAGTATCATAATGGAGGAAGTTTTTCGAATTAATCATGTTTTGGATTACGAGCTAGATTATGAATTAAAAATTCAAGAAGTAGTCACTCAACGCATTGTAGCAGAAATGAGAAATATGCTGAGTGCTTTGTTATAATATAAAGAAATAAATGAAATCCCAGATAGGTATCTGAAGCATTAGTTGCAAAGCTGGATTTTGATTCTGAAAAAGATGAAATAGACAAAATCTCAACTTAATATCTAATATCATTGGTGACTTTGGAGGTAGCGTACTATATTCTGTATTTTTACGACTGAAGTATCGGTAAGTTTATGTATCTAACCGAATACGTAGGCTACTAGTACCGCATAACGATGATGAAGCAGAGGAGTATAAAAAAGAATGTTTTGCAACCTGCCTTACGATAAAAGCAGATTTATTTGATAAATAAGACTTAAATCAACCATCTACTTCTGCTAGTTCTAATTTTCAACCACCCATAATTCATGTTTCTGCACCAATCGTTAATTGTTCTGGGATTATACCGCCCATAGAGGATTGGCAAGTTATATTTAATGGGGATGCTAAAAACTTATGTAATTTTTGGAACGTATCTTAGAGCTGGCTCAAGCTCGAAAAGTTAAAGATTTATACTTATTTAATTCAGCAGCTGAACTCTTCATAGGCGACGCCTTTATTTGATTCAAAAGCATTAAAAATTCAGATCAGATCAAGCATAGGAAACAAAAGCGTAATGAGACGGTAGCCGCTCATGTTCAAATTTTATTTTCTCGTATATCAAACTCACCTGCTAAAGTAACAATAATAATTAAACACATTAGAAGAAACGTAATACTTGATTATATAACGCAGTTAGCTTTGACTGAAGTTAATAGGATATGCGAATTAGCTCAACTATGTAGAAAATTGATAGAAGCTTCCTATTAAAAAAAATAAAAGTCACCCTATTAATGAAATTAATCATTTAGATTCAAGTCAGTCCTCAAGAAATAAATCCAGTACTTTTAGGGATAGCGATAAACGTAATGATTTTCAGACTAATCATACAAATATTAGATTTGACAACAAAAATAAAACTGAATATTTTAACAAGTAAGTATTCAAATCGAAACTAATATGGGAATTGAACAGAAATTTAGTCGTAATAATGATAATGTCGAAAATCACAGTAACGATAATAAGGATTCCTCTTCTAGAGCTAACCATAACGTTACAGTACCAAATAAAGTTGTTTGTTGGAATTGCGGCGTACCTAATCATTTATATAACAATTGTATGTTAAGGCGTCAGTTATTTTGTTTTAAAAGTGGTTTGAAAAATGTTAAAGTTAATGATGGTCCAAAAAGTTCAAAAAACGAATAATTGACGAGGCCGTTGTACTAAACCTGAAAATAAGTCCTCACAATCAAATAATTATGATTTAAAAAAAAATCTAATGGGAAAATTGGTTCAAATTCATTTCTGACTTCTATAAAAAAAAAATTCGAAAAAAGAGTTGTCTCCACTTTTAGTTAACAAGCCTTTAGATAACTGTTCTAATGTTTCGGTAAAATTGTTTGATCAGGAGATTATTGTTTTGTTTGATTCAGAAGCCACAGTTTCCGTGGTCGGTATTAAAGGGGTAGATATTTTACGACGTTTCGATTTAAAGGGGTATCCAGCTTCTTTAATGAATATTGGTTCTGCGGATGGAGCTGAGAAGGTTGTTGAAGGCTTGGTTGACTTACCCATGGCAATTGGCGATATTTGTCTGGTTATTATCGCTTTAGTAGTTGGAATTCGAGAGAGATCCGGAAGCAAAGTAACATTGAATTTTTTTTTATCAATAACTTTCGAGGTTGAACTGAGGTGTCGAGAATATACTATAGAAAATTCCTTGTTAATTTTGTAAACATATAAGAACTGAACTGAATAAGAAATATTAACATTGCTACAGCCCTCTTCAAAGAGGTCTTTAAATAGCGCCATAATTAAGAACAATCCCGAGTATTTATGATATACTTCTGTTCCAATTTTCTTATTCAAATAATTCCATTTTAGGGTTGAAACCTTTAATTTTTTCCCAGAACAAAATACTACTTGAGACGAAATGGTTAACTGAACTGCACATTGGTAAGATTAATTTGTTGGTCTTATATACTTACTATTTAATACGAGTCAACCTTCGTTGGACCTCAAGTGCCTATTCAGACCTATATCTTTGCAAAATATATGAAATAACTAATCAAAACATACAAGCCATATCAAAACTCAAAAAATTCAATCGGAACTACCTTTTCATGGTGCTTTCCCACATAAATAACTTAACACACGCCACTGCGTTGTGGTCCTAAGAAAACAAGATTTCATCATTGACTAGTGCCTGTGAAAACCTTCGCACTACACAACTTATCAGTCACTAGTAGTTTTAAGTATATCATGCATAAATTACAGCCGAAGAACCAAAAACTACATACTAGTTTTGCCTCCAAGTTGGCTAGAACTCTACAACTGTTCGAGATAAAACAGAGAAAAGCTTAAAATTGTTCTCTGCTCTCGACATGGAGTAATCGCGGTTTAATGGCGTGGCATTACAACAATTTCGTCCGTTTGACTTAACACGGAAACCCGGAAACTTCATATACACAAAACAGAGAAATTTGTGGCGGTAGAAAGCCGGTTTTCTCAACGTGCAACTCGTAATTTTTCTTGTTTTTGGGTTGGCATAACCTGATTGCCGGTTGTTCTTAAAACGGCTTCATGGATCGAGGGTTTTTGGTCAGCTCGCTAATTAGGAAATGAGAGTTACGCCATTTAGTATTTTCGTGTATGTCTGAGCACGTATTTATAATTAATATTATAGATCAAGGAAATTAATGTTTGGAAACATAATAAAAATCCAGTAATACTAACTGCAAGTACCTCATTTTGGAGAATATGGATTAAGTTAAGAACATAATTATTATACTTACCGTGTTCACATGTAATTTCAGTTTTATCCTCCTCTCTTTCTTTTTCCCTTCTGCTGAATTTTTACATGAATTACTCAAAAATTCGTGTGATTCGGACATAATAAGCTTAATATTGATTATCATTGAGGTCAGTAGGAGCAAGTGTATATTTGGGGTAAGTATATTTTCTTTTTTGAATGAAGTAAATTGATACACACAATATAAATTTTCAAGTAACACATATCCAAGCCCATCCACCAAAATTAATTTGGCAACATTGCATCGTTCTTTCTGTCATTCACTGTTGCAAGCTTAAATGCATAGGCCGGCAATCTGAACATCGAGTTCTGATTTAAATTTTAATTATTTTGGTATTGTTTTATGTTCTTGTGCCTCTGTAATGAATATAAGAGTAATTATGATGTATAAAATAAAGGCAGAACTTAATTTAATTTATTATGGGAATAATCAGGGGGTCGCTCTTGCCCCAGATAAAGGTGAGAAAGAGGCAATTGCGCACCCATAGAGGTGCTCTTGCCCCAAATGCTAATTTTATAGAATTAAGATAACTTTTTTTGTTCCAACGAAAAAGCTGGTGAGAAATTATAAACGAAAGACGAACAGAGGAGCGGCTATTTCGAAATAACAATTAGAGCAATAAGTAGTTGGTATAAAACCCCGAGTGGAACCTTAAGAGATCAAGTTAAAGGAAGGCCGGGTATAAAATGCAAAACATCGGTTTTGGACTATCAAGATCATGAGTTCTAGAAAATGTAGCACATCTTATTTTAAAATAGATATCCAGTTGCGGATTGATATATAAACTTTCGTAAAAGACCTAAAAGCCTCGAATGGTCTAGGTTGCCAGAAAAACAGAAAATCCGTTTGTTATTTATGAATATTTCGAGCTATTAAAGACAGCAATCGATTTACTTGAGTCAGCAGACAAATTAAGTCACATCCGGAATATAGATGCAAATAGCTTTTGCACTGATCCAACTAGTTCGAAAGTAAAAGATCAAGTAAGATTTCCATGCACTCGTACAACAAGTGGTCTAAGTACAGAAAATACCTCTGTTTTATTAGCTTGCAGTGCAACTGGCGACAAAGGTAAGCATTAGTACTTTTTAAAGGTAAAGATGTGTATTATGAATGGACAACTCCAAAAGTCTCTGATGGGTCAAAACTAGTATATGCAGTAAGAAAGAATGGATGGAGCAAGAAAGATTTTAAAATTGCTCGCATACTCCAACCATCTTCTGAAACCGTTGGATGTGGCCGTTTTTAAATCGTTGAAGGATAAATGGAATTCAAATTTAGTCTTTAAGTATCGATCTCTGCACGTTGCAGTTGATGAACACTTCTCAGGCACAATCAACATTAATGCAGGCATGCTCATGGGCGCAATACTTTCACCAATTCTGGTCTTCATCCATATTAATTAACTGCTAACCGAAACCAATAATCCTGTTTCCCAAGATCAGAAAAACCTTTACCAGCGACTGAGACTTGTCACCGCAGATAGGAGCAGATAACAACAATTAACCAAGATCTGTAGAAAGTTCGAACTTGGGGCGACAGGAGTTTGGTCCAGTTTGATGCAGCAAAAACTCAAGCAGCCAGGTTTATCAAGAAAGCCAATACGGCAGGTCCTGACGTCATTATATCAGCAAAGAAACTGTAGACACCGCAACAAATAACTGTGTACACTGCTCTACAAAACGCAAATAAGACCGTGCTTAAAATATTGCTCACATATCTGGGGTGCTGCACCAAAGCACACCCTAGACATGCTAGATTCCATTTAAAACAGAGCTGTGCACCTCAACGGCGAGGAGAGTTGACCCGTGATCTGGATAGTCTGAAACACCGCAAACATGTGACTGAGATCTCCGTGTTTTACAGTAATAAAAGAAACTGCAAGTTTTTTTTTATGGCAGTGGCACACACACTAAAGAGAGATCCTATGGCGCTCGACGAGCGGTGTGTGTGCGAAAATGTTGATTGACACGGTTCTTGAATATTTGTAGGTTGTAATTAGTGGGAAACAGATGTCCTGGATGTGAGTTCCACAGTGATGCAGTGCGCCAGACAAAGGAGTTCTGGTAAAGCAATGTTCTAGGTATTTCTAGTTGTACGACGAACTGGTGTGCTCCTGCCGTCTGTCGGGACTGTCTGACAGGAGTTGCAAGGGGGCGGGATTATGAGGGCCAAATCCTGGGAACATCTGCCGTGAAAGTATCTGTAAAACAGAGACATCTAGGCCACATGTCTGCGATGTTCCAGACTATCCAGATTCCGGGTCAACTCCTGATCGCCGACGAGATGCACAGCCCTCTTCTGAATGGAATCCAGCAACTTTGGGGTATGCTTTGGTGCGGCACCCCAGATATGTGAGCAATATTCTAAGCACGGTCTTATTTGCGCTTTGTACAGCAAGAGCAACTGCTGCGTTTTATAGAGTTTTTTGCGAAATAGCGCACCAAGCTTCTGCGCCAGCCCGATTGACGAGGATGAAGGAATGGTCGATCTTGCCATAATGATGTCAGGGCCTGCTGTATAGGCCCTCTTAGTAAACGTTGCTGCTTGGGTCTTTGCTGCATTGAACTGGACCAAATTTCGGTCGCCCCAAGTTTGAACTTTCTCCAGGTCTTGATTAATTGCTGTAATCTGCGTCTGTCTGCGGTGATGAGTCTCAGTCGCTGGTAAGGGCTTTTCTGATCTAAAGTGGGAGACAAGGGTACTGTCATCTGCAAAACTGTAAATAGGATTATTCGTTTCGATCAGCAGGTCATTAATATAGATGAGGAACAGAGTTGGTGAAAGTATTGCGCCCTGAGGCACACCCGCGTTGATGGTGAATGTGTCCGAGATGTGTCCATCGACTGCAACGTGTAGGGATCGGTTCTTAAGGAAACTGGCCAGCCAGCTGCAGAGAGAGGCACGCAGTCCCAAGGACGGCAGTTTGTTAAGCAGTCCGTCATGCCAATGCCATGTCGAATGCCTTTGAAATATCCAACGCAATCGCTCGAGACTCTCCGTAGTTTTCAATTGCCCTACTCCATATATGAGTGACATAGGCCAATATATCTCTTGTCGATCTCTCTTTGCGAAAGCCGTATTGATTATCGCTGATTATTCTGTTGCTCTCGAGGTACTTGAGTAGTTGCTGGTTGACTACACGTTCCATGACTTTGGAAATTATTGGAAGCAAGGCAATTGGGCGATAGTTTGACGGCGTGGTTTTCTTGCCTTTTTTTGGAACAGGTTGCACTCGAGCGACTTTCCAAGAGTATGGGTAAATCCCTTTTCTGTAAGAAAGAGAAAAAAAACTGGAAAAACGGGTGTTAGTTCGTTGGCGCAGTTCTTTAGCACGATGGCAGGTATTCCGTCCGGTCCTGATGCCTTTTGCGTATCTAGTTCTTTAAGGATTTTGCGAATATCACGATGAGAAAACTTGACTTCTGCCATGGTGGTGTTGATGTTCGGTATAGTGGGGAGAGTTTTGCCTTGGGGCACGTCCAAGGTAGAGTGCGATGAAAACATTTTGGCGAGCATGTTTGCTTTTTCCTTGGCTGTAGTCGCCGTGATGCCACGTTCGTCCGTCAAAGGTGGGAGAGACGTTTTTGTAAAGTTGTTACTTACTGCCTTTGCTACCGACCAGAAATTCCTGGAACCACTGGGGCATTGCAAAAGTTTATTCCTGACCTTTGATTGTGTTTGTCCTTAGTTTCGTCGATCACACGCTTGCACTCGTTTCTCGCTTCGATAAAATAATTGCGATTTTCAGCGGTCTGATTTTGCTGCCAGTACTTATAGGCTTGCTGTTTCCTTCCTACAGCTCTTTCGCATCTTTTGTCGAACCAGGGCTTTCCTTTTGATGGTAACTTGATGGAATCTGGGATGTATGCTTCCATTCCTGAGGAGATTACTTGCATGATCTCTTCGCAGCAGTCTGACGGGTCGTCAGTGGCAAAGCAGACGTCGAGCCAAGGAAAATCTAGGTAGAACTGTCTTAGATCGTCTCAGTTTGCAGAATTGTAATGCCAGATTTTGCGAGGCAAGGTGGATCCTTCTGTATGAGTGGCAATTCACAAACCGTTGTAATAAGTTTGTGGTCGGAGGTACCTAATGGTGGACCAACTGTAACCTTGTACTGGCCAGGATTGGTGGTTAGAAAAAGATCCAGGAGGGCGGCGAATTCGCCCCTCTCTGAAGTTCGTCTACAAGTTGAGTAAGCCCGCAGCTGATGGCAAATGCTTCAGCTTCTCTACCTTCGTTGTCGGTCTTGTTGTGATGTTTGAGCCAGTTGGTGTTGTGGGCATTGAAGTCTCCCAGAACGATTATTTCTGAACTGGGGTGATCGACCTGTATTGAGTCAAAAGTGGTAGCTAGTGTTGAGAAAAAGCTTTGGTAGGCTCTATCGCTCGGAGGGAAAAGGAAAGGCTTTAAAATACCTCCATCAGTAGCTCTACATCTTCCTCAAACTATTCTAACTTATGCTCAAATGAGAATGAAATGTAAATATGTGTAATTTTCTACTTTTTCTGTATACTATATTTTAAGCTTTAGTTTTTATTTTTTGTCGCCTATTCTAATGCTTGATTTTTCAGCATTAAAATAAAATATGCAGTTATAAAAAATCACTTCGTGTGTACCAGCCTTTTGTAACGATTTTTTTATTTGTTTAGGTTAGTTTGGGTTAGTTAAAACGATAGTTATATATTTTACTGAATCATGTAACTTTTCTTTGTGCATGTTTACATACGATTTTCGATAATTTAGAAACAAAGCAGGAATATGATTGATATTGCCCCCAACCGACCTGGAATATTAGTTTAGTATTTCATTTGTTTCAGTTAAAGGAAACTAACTGAAAATATCTTCTAATATAATTTTGTCTACCTAGAAAGTCCAAATAAAACACTGTGCGATGTCATCCGCAAATTTTAAGTTATTTAGGTAGTTGCTCTCAAATTTAGTGCCTTCGTTATCTCACTCTAGGTTTTTGAAAATATTTTTGAGTGGGAGGGTGATATGACATCGTCTTGTTTTACACCATGTTGTAAGAGAATTTTTATTGGAGTGTTTGATTCCTCAATCTTACTATGTAGTTGCATTTTTATATAAAAGCTTAATAATTTCTAAATATCTAGAATCAGTCCTTGCATATCCTAAGGAGTCAAAAGTTTCTGGAGGGCGACGAAAATATTAGAGCATTGTATCATGTGTGCTCTTCTATTTCGGTTCTATATGATCCATGGTACTAAATCCCATTCTGAAGCAGGCTAGTTTCATAGTTGTTTAGTTTTGCCTTCAATATGGTAGTTATTATTTTCGTGTAGAATTTTTTTAAGGCGTGATAGAAGAGATATGGGAAACTTTCTAAGATGATTTTGTCACCTTTTTTGAAGAAAGGAATAACTTCAGAAGTATACCATTCCGTTGACATTTTTCCTTTCTGAATGCATATATGCTATAATAGTTCGATTGCGTATTCTAGAGATTTTTCTTCGAGCATTAATATTTCTGTTAGATCCTCTGATCCAACAACTTGAAAGTTTTGCCTATTAGAGGTGTGTTTTATTGCAGTGGAGTATAGATTTGTGTTAATTATTTCGATGGCTTGGCCAATGTCTTTGGTTTGGTACTATTCCTTTATCTTGATTTCTTATTTTGGTTTTATTTCTTCTATTCACAGTTTTGAACGTATTACTCTTGCAATTTTGGCTGATGTTTCCGTATTGTGATTCCTTATATCTTTGCGTGTTTATTTCTTTCAATTCCTTAAAGTTACGTCGTTTCGTCTTATCTCAGTAATCCAGCGACTGAGACTTGTCACCGCAGACAGGAGCAGATTACAGCAATTAATCAAGACCTGGAGAAAGTTCAAATTTGGGGCGACAAAAATTTGGTCCAGTTCAATGCAGCAAAGGCCCAAGTAGCCCCGTTTACCAAGAGGGCCAATACGACGGGTCCTGACATCATTATGGCAAGATCGACCATTCCTTCATCATCGTCAACCGGACTGCTGGGTGTCTCGGTCAAAAGCAATATGTCCTGGCATGACCACGTTGCTAACATCGCAAAATCAGCCTCCCAGAAGCTTGGTGCGCTATTTCGCAACAAAAAACTCTATACACCGCAGCAGTTTGTCTTGATCTACAAAGCGCAAATAAAACGACAGACGGCACGAGCGCACCAGTTCGGCGTACAACTGGAAACACCTAGACAATCGCTTTACAAGAAATCCTTTGTCTGGCGCACTGCATCAATGTAGAACTCACTGCCAGGGCATCTGTTTTCCCCTAACTACAACCTACAACTATTCAAGAACCGTGTCAAGCAACATCTTCGCACACACACCGCTCGTTGAGCGCCATAGGATCTCTTTTTAGTGTGTGTGCCACTTCCAAAAAAAAAATCAGGTAAATGGTGTTAACAAAAAGCTTCAAATTTCTGTGATTTTTTATAGGGGAGCATATCTATCTTTTTATCTACTGTTTCGACACCTGTGGTGATATTTTCGGAGATTCTATCTATATCTAATTATTGAAGTGCTTCCATTGTTGCTACACTTCAATTTTCGGGAACAATGGAAATTTGACAATCTTCTTGAGTGTTTCTTTCTGCAATGTTATTTTTTTTATATAAATTTAAAGAATGACAAAATTTATTCATAAAAATTTAAAGATGTATATCTATTTATCTACGCTTTCTCCTCAATAAGATTCCTTCTACATGCTTGATGAAATAATAAGCTTAGCGAAAAATAAATACAAATATTTTTTTTTGGTAGGCGCAACTAAATATTTGAGTTTTAACAGAAACAGTGGCCGTTTTGTTATAGGTGATAGGGATCACTACTTTGAACTTAAACAGTCGTTAAATTAATCATAATCAATACTTAAATATCACACATCTATTAATGCCAAACTGGTATTGTCAAATTCACTGATTAAGTTAACGACTGTTTAAAGTGGCTAATCGAAGTACAAAGCAGTTGTACTACCCATCCAACTGGCTGGAAGTAAATTTGCTGACTGACAAGGGCAAATCGATATACTTGAAACTAATATCAAAATCATAAGTAAATATTCAACATATTACCTGTGTTTAATCATAAAATAGCATTGTTACAACTCATAATGAGGTATTTCCTTTCAAAATGTTTATTTCATCTAAAATTTAAAAAACTTTCTTCCAATCGAGTTATTCTACAGTTGAATCTTTTTTAAAGAACGCCAAAGACAAATCCCTACCTACACTTATTTTCTCATATTTTAGCCTCGAAAGCATAAATATGTACGAAGTGGTCCAGTGAAAGCGCATAAGTAAATAGAGAAGTTTTTTAATTAACTTTCTGAAGTCAGCTTGACGGGCGAGCCTCTGTGCATTCATATTTTCCAAACTTTTTAATTAGAGTAGCTTTTTATATGGAAACTTTGGCTGGGAAAATTGAAAACGGAGTAAACAGATTCACCATTATTTACGGATTATCATAAAGTTTCATTGAAACAAGCTACTAGAATAGCTGATAGTTTGGACATAGACATGAGCTGGAATAATTGGAACGTCCAAGTAAATTAGCATAAGCTGAAATCTATCTGAAATGTATCTAAATAATTGATATCAAATATGCGACTGAGTGCTGGATTTAAACATCAAAATTTCAAATTAATTAGGTTACAAGTAGTTTAGGTTTTAAGGCAAAATGTGGCAAACCGTATCAAAAAAGTGTAGCTAACACTTGTCTAGTACGACTTTACTTTAATTTTTTTTAGTAAGGGCCTTTTATGTATTTTTATTTATTAGAAGGATCCCAGCGAGAGGCCAAAGTTCTATCTCGTATAGCAATTCTTGAAGAAACAATCCGTTAACAGTTAAATTTTCTTAAAAAAATATTTTCCTGGCAAATTTGTTTCTATCGAAAGATGTTTGGAAATTCAATGAGCAGACACATTTTACACTCCGTAATTATCATGAATTGCAATAACAGTTGGTGTGGATAAATGTACATTATCGACAAGACATGCTTTTATTTTCAATTAGCACAGCAGCAAATGTCCTAGATTTTGCCTACCTCAACTGGCCAGTCCTTGATTTTAAGTTTTGCTATTGTGTACTAAAACGGAGTTATATCCACAATACCGAAACAGAATTATTGCACTCGACGCGCGTTTCGCTAACCATGTTAGCTTCATCAGGAGATGATTAAAACTCAGTTTTGCTTCTTCTTATAGTTTTTTTAATTCTCTACAAAAAAGGTCTTTTTGTAAATAAATAAAATGTAATTCAAGAAACATCGAAATTAATGATGCAATGTCCAAAAAAATGGAATAAATCGTGGAACCTTCTCTCAATGAGCTCAGAAATATATTAAAAAATCAGTCGTTAAAGAAATCGGAACGTGAATTTAAAGAATATTTATAATACTTTTTTTTTATAGAGAATTAATTTAAAAATATTTTGATTCGATAAACAACATGAAGTAATACATATACAAAAATAATATCCATCTTTGAGGTATGCACGCCTTGATTTCGTGCCCTCTGTCGCGCTATTATTATTGTTATCTCAGACTTTTAAAATATGACATTGAAAAGTACGAATTCCCCTGGTTTGAAGGCGACCAATTGCCTCAATTTGCGATTTACGGATACTTCTAGTACGACCGATAAAGATGAGGTAACCCGCCTATTTAAAATAATATTTCATTAGACCTGATATATTCGGTTTTTGGGCACCCCATATATTATGTAAAGCAAGAAAAGCAGAAAAACAAGTCATAAATTGAAGTCGGGTTTTGCGAGATTTTTTGGAGGAGATCCGGAAACGTATCGTTCGAGAGCGGAGACAGATAATCGAAGACCAGCGCAGTGTACGGTTTTATTTGGTGAATTATTTTGCTTCTGTGTTGCAACATGTCATTACAAGTCGATAAAATGAAATTTATAATATTGTTATTAACATAATTTGCATAAGTATATCTTTATTCTCATGGATAATTCATATTTGATGGCATAACATGGGTATATATTTAATGAAATCGTTTTATGCTGTGAATAACACTGCTTTAAATAAAAACAAAAATGTATTGTTTGCTGTCTGTTCGTGCTGGAATTTAAGTTTTAGTATGACTGTGATTGTAATGTAAGCAAGGGACTTCATGAAACTACTAACATTTTCCTACCCTGACAGGGCGAATATCCTACCTATAAATCTTGGGCTTACGGGCAAAATGCACTAAGTCGTTCTTTTAACAAATTTTATCTTGTTTAAAATTATTTGCTTTTGTATAATTATGTCAAAAGGGCATTGTTACTATCAAGCCTGGATTTTGGTTTAAATTAGAAACCTATGTGAAATTTAAATTAACATTAATTTGTAACCTTGGGTTTCGACTTGGTGCCAATTGTTTATAAGCAGCAGAAATAATAAAAAATCTGTAGTTTGTGCACAATTACACAAAACAAAACAATATAATCGGAATTGAAATATATTGTATCGAAATGACTATAAGTAATAGGCAACAGTAAAGATCCGAGCTATTCGAATCGTTCTTCCGTAATCTCCTATAATCTTACATTCTACTAAAGAAATACTATTCAATCACAAAACTGTTAACATAACATAATCAAAAGGCGACCGATGATGAAGGAAATATATACTAATCGGCCTGCAGATCTTTCTAGAGATATTGGCTCAAATCGCAACTATAGCTGAGTAGCCTCCCGTATGGGACCTCAGTACCTGCTGGCCACGTCTGGCTAACTAATACCAATCTCTTCAGTTTTGAATGTAATGTATTACAAGAAATTGTGGTGCGGGAGACAGCAATTTGATTAATTATTGAACTAATAAAGGTTGTACAGCATAATTCGGTTTAGGAATTTAGATCGAGGGTTCCTCTGCCGTACTTTTGCCCCTCGTGAATTCCAGGCTGACTCTGGCATGTTTTCTGTAATAAATTAGGTGTATTAGTAATCTGTGTTTTCATTTACAGGACGCACCTTTCCCTCAAATTTCCCTATTTCTTGGTCGGGCGCAATCCGAATAATTAAAAATTGTGCAAGATATAATAATAACACAACACTAGGAAATTTTTCTTCCTAGATCTTCTTATGTGTTATATATTACGATTAATGAAATTAACATATTGTACTTAGAAAAGTTTTAAATTCACTACGTCTTTACTATTTACAACAGTAAATTTTTAACGTTCCAATAAGAAAAGCTTCACGAACCCTAGCTTAAGGTGTTTGAAAAACTCTGACAATTATGTTTGACTTCGTTGTTTTAAATTTGGGTCCACCTAGTTCAATTACAGTAAAAACATATATGTATGTCCACCCTTTCAACTGCCAAAATGCCCCATCCAGGTCCAGCTTCTCGCCCCTCAAAACTTTGATAATTACCCTAAAATGTTCGCACATTCGGCAATCCTCCGGTTTACAGCGATCTATATCTATCGGCTCCAAACTCCAAAATTGAAAACGCAGTTTAATGGTGTATCGCCCGGGTCATGATATATGGACAGGTCGATGTAAAGCATGTTGGCCCAAACATTAATCACTCGCGTGTCCGGGGGTAAGAAGCGATGTTGCCAAGGTCTATTACCTGCCTTAAAGATTAGAAAAACCCAGATACTATTCATGTAGGAGTATATAAGGAGTTTATAATTTTTTTTTCTAAACATTGACGCTTGTTATTCTGGAGGTTTAAAGCGAACCATGGCACGAAATGCTTATCACCGATTCAAATTTATTCAGTTATTCATCAAAAAATTATTTTAATAGCCCCTATTACTACGAAGAGTATTTACCCTCACCAGTCCTAACATGGGAAAACTAAACTTATTAACGATAAACATCCCAAAGCTAGTTTCGGGAAGCAGTTGAACACGTACAATCTAAATGCTAATAGGCTTCCGTTGATTGCAACAAAGCATTTGACTCTGTTGAACTTAGGCAACGCAAGATTGGACTCTTTGTTACAAAAATCAAAAAGTCACCTAAAGCATTAACGAAAATGCTAGATCCCAGGTTAAAATATCTAAATAAATAGAAACTTCCCCTAAAGTATTTACCCCCGTAATGAAAGATGATTTTGAAGGCTAAATTGGGGATAAAAAACGTAATAACATAGATGATAAACACGGACATAATCTTCACTTTGCGATCAATGTAATTTAAGTAAGTCACAGTTCAAGCAGAATTTCAAAAATAACAGCCGAATATAAAATTGCTACAGAAAAACTTGTTTTTATGATCGACACCAAAAAGTTTATGTGAAATGATAACAGACAACGCCCACTTAAATTTAGAAGGAAAAATAATTGAAAACGTCTTGTATTATGTATACTTTAGTGGTACTATTAAGAAACGAAAATACAACTAAACAACTGAACCTAAATGGAAAATACGCAAACCTGTGGTGCCTGTGGGAAGACTAATAGATATCCTAAAAAATCGAGGTATCCGAAAGAACTACAAACGTGAAGCCTTCAATATCTGCAGCTTTCTCGTTATAACTTATGTGGTCCTTCAAAGTCAGATCATAACAACACATAAAGCAATAGACAGGATTTGGCTTGACATAAATGTGAAAATATCAGAATTATAGGCATCAGAATAAGAATGGAATGGATATAGGCAGGGCATGTAGCCTGACAGGAAGATAAGAAGTGGATACAAATAATTGTTCAGTTAAAGACTAAATTAGATCCCAAACACTGAAGGACCAAAGCAAATGGAGATGAATCGATGATACCAAGAACATAGTCAGCAGATACTGGCGGCGTGAACTAGCATTGGATAAATCAGCAAACATACATTCATGTGCATGCCTATAGTATAGAAGCGAGAAAGGCTCATGCAGAGAAAAGATGGTACTATATTCCCATAACTTGTAACTACCTTCTTTACTCGGGGCATATTTCCATTGAAGTGATATCAAGATTGCTGATAGGATACCCACATTATGCAAAGTAAGCTATTTTTTTTTAAATAGATATGTCAGTTGATGGCAAATTTTTCAATTAAAATTAGATTGACCTGATATATTGCTACAAGTTTGGTATTTCCAGAACTAGATCTCATACATGTTTTAGTGCTTACGGACGCAGTATTGCTGCTGTGAATTTTCCTTTTCATTGATGTGTATTTTGGATCATCTTCGCTCCTGACCATTGCATCGAAGCAATTAAATCTAGGATAACAAGGAGAAGTGCCAAAGTTGGATTTTGTAGCCTGCATCCACATACAAACGTGATCATCGATATGTTGTAACTACGTGGCAGTCAACATTTAATTGTACTTAATCAGCCGAGTGGCTTAATAATACTCTATTAGCGTTAAACAGGATGAAATTGGTTAACCCTAACTTTATACGCCTTACATATACGTTTGAGCAAGACAGTTGTAGTAAAGTTACAAATAAACTTTCAACTGTTCAAACTAACCTTTGTCTTTCGTGCTCCTCAATCTGTGGTTTATTTCTGTATGCAATTAGCTCTACTATCGGCTAAAGATTTCCACATAATGATAAATGGAGAATTTTTATGTCTGTCTCTAAAAAATACGAATATCCATGATCACGGAATGAATGTAGAGTACAAAATCCGATTTTCATATTTTTTCATTATGATGAATGTTATTCTATAACTGTCTTAATAATTAATTTATTCTGTAAGATGGTTCATCTCGTTTATGTCATACTTACTTTGCTCGGTAAGAAGATGTTGCATTGATGCACCCATTAATATCATTGTTGAGTTGATACCCCTCTTATTCGAGTAAAGTTTTGCTGTTGTGTAAGGTCTGCGCCTAAATGAAGAAATATATATTTATCAATAATTGATTGGAATTGGCCGCTACATTTTCCTTTAAGATTTGGAACAGTGTGTGCCAAAACCCTTAGACAAGGTCGGCTTTAAGTCACAGTTTTTATCTTTCCACATGCCGTACTGACTATAACTTTTCTGATAAATTAATGCTATCGAGTAGGAGCTTCAACATAATTCATTAATTCTTCTTCGCACACTTTAATAGCAGTCACGTCCGAGCGAATAATCATAGTCGTATCAAAATATTTCTAATAATTCCAAAAACACCATGAAATACTATTTCCAGAAATTTTAATCACCAGTCTCAACACAGTCTCATCTGCACATGCATACTTCTTAAATTCATTGCAATTCACCTGAAGGCAAAGAGCAACCCCTGGGCTTAAACCTGGCAACATCGGGGTGTCCCCGTTAAAGCCATTCACAGGGCTTCATTATGCTAGGCGATATGACCAGCAGTGGCTGGCCTTTAATTATGGGCACGTCACAGTTTAATTTCCGGGAATACGTCATCAGGTAACTGTTTGGATGTGGCTACGTATCCTCCGTCCGATATCTGGGAATGTTTGTGATTGGCACGTCAACCATTTTTGGAGACAAACGGAAGATTTATAAATGTTAATTGACTTTTTTTAATAAATATTGCTTGATATAGTAATATACTCACCGCATCTCCAGGAATGTTATTTTCAATTACATGGTGCTCGGGGAACAAAATCCCCTAAAGCTGACTTTTCGGGAATATTTAGAATTTGTTGTCCAGATTAACATACTAAAAGTCCCCACCCCTCCGAGGGTGCAAACGACCCCAAAACCACCCCAATAGGTACAATTTTTATTTATATGCTAAATATCTCGGAAACAGTTGATTTTTCGGAAAAAATGCTAGATATAAAAATTAATGCCAATAAAATTTTCTATAAAACGGTATATTTATGAGTATAATTTTATTAAACCAGTGGCGCGCAGCAAACGTCCAATGTCTTGAATTATTTTTCGGTTCCGAAAAATCAGGTTAGCATGGTGTTAACGTCACAGAGTTACTTTACTAGGACTATTAGTAGTTTGGGTAAGTCAACTCTTTAATAGAATTAATTGTACTTATAAGTCCCAAGATGATTTGAAATAGTGTTTTAGCTATGAGTTTGCACCATACGAGGGGATCTTCCAAAAAACTAAGAAATCTGCACTGCTTGAATTATTGGATAAAAAATGTATTCCATCATATACCATTCCCGAAGATACCTTCTTTGTAATTGATGGAGGATATTTATTTCAGAAAATTATTTGGCAATTTCCAACGACTTACAAGATCATATACAGCCCTACAGCCAATATGTTATTTATGTCTGTTATCATTATGGACAAAAATGCATGGTGGTCTTTGACGGATACAATAAAACCACTTCTACGAAAATGGAAGAACAGTTATACGCCGATATGAAAGAAACACTTGCTCTGACATCTTGTTTTCTGATGATATTATGGCAACCATTAATCAGTCCCAGTTTTCTCCAATAAAAACCTATTTATTTCAAAAGTAAGTCAACATCTAAAAACAGCTGGTATTGAAGTTTTTCAGGCGAAGGGCGATGCAGATACGTTGATGGTAGAAAAAGTCCTTGAAAAAAGAAATATAGAGACATCGGTGACATTGGTTGGTGAACACAGTGATTTAATGGTGTTACTCTGGACAATGTTTATATGTTGAGGCCAGGCAGCGCTGCAAATCCAAACAAAACAACATAAGTGAACTGCAGAACTAGATAGGCCTTATGACGCAATCTATTTTATTTTGCCCTGCAGTTTCTGGTTGCGATACCACTTCCGCAATTTATAAAAAAGGTAAATTGTCCACATATAGACTTCTAGAGAATCGACCGGACTTACAGGATAATGTACCTAACCCTAAATCCCAACGCAGAGAGAAATTACATCACCACTGCCGGAGAAAAGTTTCTCTTAGCTCTTTATGGGGCAGGGAAGACAGTCAAAACGCTAAATGGGCTTTGTTTTTTTAAGTTCCACAACAATACATCGAGGCAGAGCTTAAATGCGAACTTCTCGTTAGCTTCCTTACCTCCACCTTCAGATGCTGCCTCTCAGCATAGTTCACGAGCGTACCATCGAATTCAGGAATTGCTGGGAAATGAGTTAGAGCCTACGTCTTGGGGATGGAGGAAACAGGGAGAACTTCTTTTACTAACTACGGTTAATAAACCAATAGCTCCGGATATTATGCACTTGTAAGGCGGATTGTGGAAAGCTTTATAGCTGTAGAAAGTCAGGGCTAAACTGCTCGAGTTTATGTGGACAATGCCAGGGACAGTCTTGCAGCAACTTAATGCAACCCGCTGAAAACGAGGATGATGACGAAGAGGATTTCCCATAAATGCTATGTGGACTTTAATTTTGATTGTAAGTACTTTTTCCTATTATTTATTATGTTGTACTCTCTCTTTCGTACATTATTTTTAAAATACAAAACAGTATTTGACGTACAATCCTTTTAAGTTTCAGATTTTCAAGTCATTCATAACAGTCCGTGCTATGCAAGTCCATAACAAGCCAAGAACTAACTAACTAACTATTAGGAAATTGTTTATAATTGAATCGTTTATTGTTGAAAGGAGGCAAGCGACATTTTGGAAGTTCCGAGAAAAACGAAAAAAACCAATCTGAGTTGTACTATATTATTTTGTATTAATTCTCTTGTTTAAACTTAAACAAATGTTTATAACTAGTTACATTAGTAGGAAACAAAGTCGAAAATTTTATATTTTTTAACAAGTTATTTTTGTTTTTTCAAATGGCACTTAGCCCCTTTTAACAACTTAAGAAATAATTATATTACTAGTTATTCATGATACATACATATGACACGCCACTGATTTAATCCATTTTGACAGTTTTTTTTAACTTTTTACACCCATTCAACATACTTTAAAGTTTGGTTGTCTTAAAAGACATTCTAAGATTATTCACACTAAGGGAGACGTGCTTTTTGGAGATTGAAAAATAATTAACGAGTTTAGACATTTACTGCACGCCACTGGATCGATTAAATTATACTTATGTATATATCAGTTTGTAGGAAATTTTATTGGCCTTAATTATGGTATCTAGCATTTTTTCTCAAAAATCAGTGGTGCCCGAGATATTTGCCTCATAAGCAAAAAATGTACCTATTGGGGTTGTTTTGGGGTTCTTTGCACCCTCGGAGGGGTGGGGACTTTTAGTATGTATATCTAGACAACAAATTCTACATATTGCCAAAAAATTAGCTTTAGGTGATTTTGTTCCACGACGGGACTCATCTGCACTGGAGTCCTATTATCCAATACGGTAAGCAGCCTAATTTCTTAATCAATTAACTAATTGCGTTTGATCGTTTGATTCGTTTAGGCTATTGTCATTGGATGAGTGACTTTATGGAAGAGATTGGTGGATCTCGATAATAGGTTATTAGAATAGAGAAACAATGCATTTTTCTTCGTCTAGAGAAATATTCAGGTTAATATTTGTATATGTTGGCTTTCCATGTAATCAACAGATGCCGTCATATTTCATACTGACTGCAAAGAAGCAATAGTTTTGGTTTAGTACTCAAAACTTTATACGTCTATTTAGATTTCGGGAAACAGTGTGTAAAACGCGAAGTTAAGTTTTTTGGAAGAGATGTAAACATGTCCAGATACGAAACAGCTTGCGACTAAAAGTTAATTATAACTTTAATGCGATTTTAATAAAAAAGACTTCTAATAAAATTCAGTGTATTTCATTAGTTTTTTAAAATCCTTTAGCGAATATTAATATGATTATTGACATTGTTACCTTAACCGTAATAAGAAAGAAGACAATTCCTTGAACTGGCCGAATATAAACACAGTATAACTAAGGTATAATTTGTACTTTGGTATAACTTATACCAGCAAGTTATTCGAACAATTAATTTTAAACTTAATCAATTATTAAGAAAATACTAGAAATTGTAAAAGTGTATCGTCTTATTGGAAACATAGGACACTTGGTTATAGGTTATTCTCCTAAAAGCGGAAAATAATTGGTTACGTGGATGAATTTACGCGCGCATTATTATCAATTTAACCTAAAAAGGTAACGGCTTTTGATAGTTATAAAAATGAATAACAAGGCTTTGCTGATATACAATAGCTAATAATATGTCAACGAAAGTTAAATTTAGTTCTCAAATCTTACCTTCGATCTGGTCTGAGACTACAAAAGGGCCTATGAACTTTTTCTGAAAAGTGATTAGAGAATATGTAGTAACCAAATTATATTTTTTACTATGAACTCGAAAACAGGAGAGAGGAGAGACAGTGTAATATATCACACATTTTGAAAATAAACTATAATTTTGGAGTTTATTTTTGTTGAACAGAGAAAGTAAGTATATTAAAGAATCTAAATGGGCTAGATCCTTAAAGGGAAAATTGGGTTTTTAAAATACCATAAAACATCTCTACAAAGCTAAAACTATAGTAGCTTAAATTTTATATATAATCATCCTCTCAGCACTTTATCTTAGTATATAACGAAATCTTTACATGGAACGCTCCGTTAAATTCGTCTTTGAAGATGCTGGATTTTTGAAAATTAATATTTCGAGTATTTAATTTTACCATACACCAAGTATCACACTGGGGAAGAGCACCGGTCTTGAACAAAATTATTCGAATCTCCAAAGTTCCTTCTTGCTCATAATATAAGAGATAAAGTTTATAAAGGGTATCGCAACTGGACATCAGGTGTCTTCTTCATGCGCCTATCTTCTGTCTCCAGCAACATATCATTGAGTTCTAACCCAAACTAAACCAATCCTACATTAGGAAAATATTCTTCAATGACTTCAATAATTGTGCAATTAAATTTTTCGATGCTGGATGTTCACTAATAACTTTGCTTCTGGGCACATTTAAGTTCTCACCTGTTTTGCCTCTGCAGAAGTTGTAGTTTTAAAGTGAAAACTTCTTTTGGCCCAGTCAGCACAATTTTCTTGGGTAGTAAGCGAGACTGAGCCATCATGCGTCAGTCATATCATGCTTATCAGGTTCGAACATGTAACACTCACCTGGATAATTTAGATATTTAGCATTTTTCTCGGAATTTTGCGAATTTAGTACATTTTTAGGTAACAATTGGTCAATTGGTTTTGTCCATCCGATTTTTACGTTTCCCACATATTACGCAAAATGTGCGATTTTTCAAAATTTTGCTTTAATAAACGATACTGTCTAAAAAATAATTAATTAATAATATATTCATTTTTTGGGCACTTTTTTATGACGGTGTACTGAAACTGGCGAGAATCAGAAAATCTCGAGTTTTTTTAGCTGGGCATATTTTTCAAAACGGGTTAGTTTGAGTCGTTGTAGAGCTGAAAAAGTAGCGATGATCGAAAACACTAAAGCGATAGTTCGAGAAAAACTCTCTAAATATGTCTCTGTTTCGAAAATATCAGTAAAATAGATTTTTGAGGCAAATCGATTTTGTAGGTCAAAAAAGGAAGATTTTTATTTTTTTCTCGAAAAATAACTTTTATATAAAAA
Source organism: Pissodes strobi (assembly GCA_016904865.1). Taxonomy (NCBI): domain Eukaryota; kingdom Metazoa; phylum Arthropoda; class Insecta; order Coleoptera; family Curculionidae; genus Pissodes; species Pissodes strobi. The sequence goes on from MU182067.1 coordinate 234,284, forward strand.
ACTCCATTACTTACCTTACATTACATAACAAATCGTACAAGACACTTTGTAAATGATGATAGATTTTACACAGCTTGGTCTAGTTGAATTTACACATTGGGCCATTTCGATTTTTGACACAACACGTCACACTTTTGATGCGAAAATGCATACTATGATCCCCCATATTGATCCTACCCTTATAGGTTTGTTTAGGATACATCCATATGACTTGGTACTTCATCAAGGACTAACCGAGAGCGATTTCGATAAGAGATTAAAATTTTGTCACTGCTTGTTATACATGACACAAGAGGATGGTCGGTTTTTATCGAAAATCTTGTGGACCGATGAAGCTACTTTTAACAGTGCCGGCGCCGGCGTCGGCGCAGTCCCCACTGGATGCAGGAGGTACTATCTCAAGGTCGGTGGAGCGTAAAAGTGTGGTATGGGATAGTAGAATGGTAGGTAAACAATATACTACAATATAGGTCAATATTGGGTTAATTGAAATAATTTATATTTTGTTATCTGATTGTTCCTTTTTTGTGATTTGACCTAAAAAATAAACCTAAGTAAATATAAATAAAAATATCAAGATGCTTATTTTCCCAATTTGTGCGCAGTTACACTTCTTTTTTATTTCATTATATTTCATCTACCTAGTAGGGTTTCTTAATATAAATTTAACAAATACCAAAGAACTTAACAGATTTTATAATTGATTTTTTTCAATTTTTGACTTTTAACTTTGTTTTTCGAAAGGTCCTGAGCAATATTTGTAAAAAATAAAATAAAATGGTGGCTTACAGCTGCTCCCATAAAAATAAGTAATAAACTCTCATATCTCCCGTTTATATAAAGACATTGAAGTGCAGTTTTCGTCAGTGTCTAGATTATTGTATCCTCACCTCAGTACAATGACATAAAACTCTATAGTTCTATTTAGAAAAACAGAGAAAACCTAAAATGTTGGACGATTTTTCAAATAAGGCTATCTAGAGGTAGACCTAGCATTTAAAATTGTCCGAATTATTATAGTTTACACTGAGTAGAATGTGTCCTTCCAAACGAGACCAAGTTTATCAAAGTGGGCAAAACCGTACTAAGGTTATGTGCTTTTTTGCAATTAAATATGAATGCTTCCCTCTCCACCTGCTCGCTGACGCGGTAAATGAAAAATAAGCAAAATTTACTGAAGAATCCAAAAATCATAAAATTTTTGGCATACGTTAACAAGGAATTTTTCTAAAAAAGTACCTTTATTTACATTGACATGGCAAGAACGTCCCCTAGCGATGGAGCTAGGAACTCCTATAGGTTCTCATTATCTAGGTACTAAATATGTAGATGGGATATGACGAATAATAAAGTATGTAATCACCATTACTTCAAATTCAGAGCTTGAGTGCACTAAAACTATCAATGAGGAAACTAGTTACCACAAACTCATCGAAAGCTGGCACCGAGCAACCATTAGATTATCCTGCATCTGCAGAAATAACTGCCCCGGCGGCGCCGATTCTTCTCCGTCTTCACCTGGAAAAATTTCTGCTTGTATAATAACTACCTAGGTAATTTTTGTGGCACTGATCACTTTCTGCAATTTCGGGATTGAGGGAATCCCGAAATTCCAGAAAGTGATCAGTGCCACAAAAATGATCTAGGTAGTTATTTTGAGCAAGCTCCTCAGCTAGAAATGGAAAAGAGAAACGAGTATTACAATATGTCAGGGCTCCGCCAAGGAATTACGAATTTCAAACTGATGCAAGCCATTGGAGAAAAAAATTTAGTCATGCCTGGTTAGATCAATACGGCGCCGTAGGTAGTATATTTCAAGAGACTGAATGGTGCTCTTTGCACGTACTCTGTTTTATTTCCTCCTGTCATTGACATTATTAGAAGTGCTAACCAGAACTAACATGAGCTGTTCCACTAACTCCCTAGCTCAGATCTTGGGCGCGACATTGCTAGACGTATTGGGAATGTTGTCTATACCCATGGGGGCCGAAAATCATTTTTGTATCAGCGCAGATCAGGGAAATGTCAATTGAGCTTGGTTCCAAGAGGTTTGAGCTGCTACCATTGCATTTTCAAATTCGTCTACCTAACTGCAAGATTTTTTACACATGGTAATGTTTCCAAGGTTTAAATATCTTCCGATCCAAGTTTGGCAACTTTATTATAAATGCCTGAAGATTGTTTTTAAGTTAGATTATGAGTTTCTCTGCTCTGAAGTTTAAAATTTATTTTAATTGGCTAGTCTAAGATGCTCGGGAAATTTTATGAAACTCTAAGCAGCTACTATCTATCTGCTTCACTATTAGAGTGCGCCATAAAGTAAATCTAAGGTCGTCTTTTAAAACACAATTTTCATGTTTCGTATACGTAAGCGGACCCAGAAGTCTATTGTGGCATTTTACATCTTAGAGTGTCGTATTTCTTCTTGGATTTTGTTAAGAATTCAAGTACTTTTTGGTTAATTTTAAACAGGTTCGCACCGCAGCTCAAAAATAAAAGTTGTCATATTTTATGTTGAAATTTGCTGTCCAAATTAATTGCAATTAAAAATGAAGGTGGCGATACATTTGAAAACCCCTTGCGGGGCACCAAAGTAATTTCCACCGATTTTTCTGCGACACTTATACTAAATATTTTTTTCTTGAAGTTGTGCGATGCCTACTTCTTGAGATATCACCACCGAGCATTCTTATTTAGATACCAGGTACATTGCACTCAAGATCACTTTAAGTTAGGTAAAAGTTAAGCAGCTTTTCTTGAAACTTTTAGTTTTTTATTTAATATAACACACAGTATTTGGATGTGTATGTATCGTAAAGGATCTGAAACGGCTATTAAATTTTCCATAGAGTTTAATCACTTGTTACTGAAGCTTCCATTTCTACTCCATTTCCGAAAGCATATTTTCTCCGTTACTTTTTGACATCACTGCAAAAATACTTTAGTCAAATTTTTCGCATGTAAGTAGTATTACCAGAATAGTTTCCTGAATAAAGTCAAATAGTAGCCCAATTTTAATATTCTCATTGGTGCCTGTAACGGGCTCCCGCCAATAATATCAATAATAAAACTGGCTAAAATCATTTAAATGCTAATAGAAATTTGCCGTATCACACTCATATAAACACAACATTTTGTCCCTGTTTCGACCCCTCTTTCGAGAATAGCCCCTTCGGAAACAGTAGTGTATTTGACAAGAGAGACCTTTTCAATGGGTTCAGGCTGTCTCGCCACGAGTACGCTATTAGATACAGTCTGCCACTCGCATCTGTGTCTGCGTGCGCTCACAAGTGCCTGATATGCCTTTTTAATTAATTGGTTTTCCTAATTAGGTATAAGGTTCGGTTATTCATCATATATGCTTCAGATTTTAGCAAATCACAGGGAGCAATAAATAAAACTGTCTTAAGAGAAAGCGTTTCGCTTGATATTACCGCAATCGGATGAATCTACATTGGCTGTCTCAAATAAATGTGCTGGGTGTAAAATCTATTTTGACAATGATCGATTCGGATATTAAATGATTATTAAACTTAATAGTAGAGATATGTTGAAACATAAAAAAATTAAAGCAGACCCTTTATTTTTTCTGTACATTAGAAATGGAACAAGTACTAGCTAAAAATTACGAATTTCAATAACATTAATATGGGCACAGTTAAAGTTATTTTCCACCATTGTCTAGAGTCCCCCTTAACATACATTTGATTGCACATCCTTCTTGCTCTAATAAGCCAAAAACCAACTATAAATGATTTTTTAAATTTTATCTCATGTTATTATAATGGTTTCGCATACTAAAACTAAATGTAGAAACAGATAACAAGTAAAAAAAAATGACATGTGAAGATTAAGGGCTAGAGAAGGTGAAAGATTTAAAACAATTACGATAGTGGCATTCTGAGAATTAAACTTAAATAATCATAAACTGCTGTTCACTTGAAACGGATACGAAAAATTTTTAGTCTCGATTTATAATATGGGGTATGGTTATAAACAAATCGCCAGAGGTGGATGAAATCCTCCCAGCCCTTTTACAAAAGAGAAAAAGGGAAATTATGCCACACCTTGTAGATATCACCAGAAGCAGTATGACCATGGGCTACATACCAAAAGCATGGAGAAGGGCAAAAGTCACCTTCATCCCGCAGATAGGAAGGAAGGATGGGACATATTCCAAAACCTTCGGACTAATCAGGCTCACGTCATTGCTACTCAACGCGATGGAGAAGCCAGTAGACAATTACATCAGATCCACTATCTTAGAAACGCGGCCGTTGAATGCAAGCCAGCATGAATATAGAACGAGCAGGTACACAGAGACCGCAGGATGATACAAGAAACACTAAATGAGAAAGAAATCGCGCTCTGCCGCTGCAAAGTGGGCACTAACGAGAAGGGAAGTAAACGACACAATATCTCGATGGATGTGTGTGATGCTTGCCACGAGGACAGCGGAAACTTCAGAAGGCAATCAGACTACTCCACTCGAGGTACGCCACAGGGCCGAGTATGCTCACCACTAATGTGGAGTTTAGTGGTGGATGAACTACTGGAAATATTGACAGACCTCGGCCTAAATTGTGTTGGGTATGTCGATTATATTGTCATCACAGCAACAAGAAAGTGGCCTTGCAGCAAAAACCTGGAGATATAAACCAGAAATCCTGCGATGAATGTATAGAATGATAGTAAGACCCACCCTACTCTACGGGTCGGTAATCTGGTTCAAGGAAACGGAAAAACACAACAACTCCTGACGAACATGAGCATAAAAGGCGCAATGAACACATGTCCAACAGCAGCAATCGAGGCAGTTGTGGGCCTCGCACCTCTACACATTGTGTGTGAGCAGCTAGACAAGCAATGACTAAAATCACAAGAGAGGGATCGGGCGAGGGAGGATGGCTTAGAAAGAGTGAAATAACATCTCTGACAAAGCATATAGCACTTCATAGAGTCCCCAAGGATGATATAATCAAAAGATATAATTTTGAAATACACTTCCCGGTCATGATAAGAAGAAGACAAGAATGGAATAAAATACCACTGGTATTCTGACATTGCAGCAAAGTGCCATAGAATGGTATACAGATGAATCAAGAACTGAACAGGGGACCGTTGCCGAGTATTTGGGCCAGGAACCAAATTCTCCGAAGCAATGGAAAAATACCCGGACATATTCCAGGCGGAAATTAACGCCATAGGAAGATGTGCGCTGTTCAACCTTGACAGAAACTATAGCTTGAAAGAGATTGTCATTTTCTCAGACAGTCACGCAGCCAGCAAAGCGCCGGGGTCACCAATAATTAGCTCCAGAATGGTATGGGACTGCCTAGATAGGCTAAACTAACTAGGCAAGCATAACGAATTAACCCTTCAATTGACACCAGGGCATGCTGGGATAGAAGACAACGAAAACGCAGATCAATTGGCAAAGGTCGGAGCACAAACTCTGCTCTTAGAACCGGAACCCTTCCGTGGCATAGGAATGCACACATACAAGGAACAGTTCAGGAAAGAAGAACGAACCAAATGGATCAGTCTATGGAAACGTCTTCCAGGGTTAAGGCATTCAAAGATCTCTCTAGGGCTGTTTGCTGCTTCATCGAGGAAGATCAATATCCGCATCTTCAACGGCTTTTTTTACGGGCTACTGCCGGTTGAGAAGGCACCTGGAGAGAATAAAAATTGAAAACGAGGATAGTTGACGGTTCTTTAAGGATGGGGAGGAACACCTTCTAAGGGCGAGGCGGTCTTGAACAGGCGAATGGCCTACTTTGGGCGCTGCATCGTCAAGCAACAGGAACTTCCATGCGTAGAACCATCCATACAACTTGCTTTTATCAAAGCACTGAAACTGGATGAGGTACTCTGATTGAGAATCACATCAACGGAAGTACAAACGAAGGGGGATACAATAGATTTATACAAGACGCAGTGTACTAATACCTGACACGATCATTCATTCATCCATTCATGGTTATAAACTTTAAAGTTGTTCTTTTATTCTAATCAAACTTCTAGAATTATCAATATTCTCGTATCACTTCTAATGTTATAATATTTTGATATTAAAAAAATGAGAATTCTTAAAATACAATAATAGTTGTCTAGTTTGATTTAAGTCACCAGAAACATTACAAAATAAGTTAAAAAGTTATCGACAATATTGCAAATGGGTATCAATTTTATTATTTTTGGAAATTTAAACATCCTGTGTGCTAAGAATTCTGCGGCGTGTCACGATGAAAACCTAAAAGCAAATTGTAACTCGAAACATCTGAAGACTCTTTGCGGCAGGAAAACTTAATAACGCAATTCAAGAGATGAGAAAAATGGATATTGATATTCTTGGCATAGCGAAGACAAGATGGCCTAATGTGGAACGTCTAGGAAAAATCGAACAACATTCTATTTATCCGGAAATAATAACACATATCACAGAAAACTTGATGGGGGGCCACTAAGGTTTTGACGATTTGATTTTACGAAATATTAGGAAAACTGAAAGTACTCGGCCCAAGACTGGAAGTTCTTGATCCAAAAGTGAAAGTTACCTGCCCAAAACTGGGAGTCTGCCCAAGAGTGAAACCCTGTAATAGCCCAATACTAATTAGACTTTGCCCCTTAGTTAAATAAAGAAATTATAGACTCCTTGTATATATTTTTTTATAAAACAAATCACTTCAAAAATTATTAATAAAATTTCGGTAACTATCGGAAAATAAAAGAAATACTAAAAGTGCAAATACCATGAATATAATAAAAGAATATGTGTGAACCACCCTTAAATAATATAAGCTTCGCAGATGCTCAAAACTAAAGTTACATTAATAAAAATTTCAGATATATAAAAGGGAAAAATATCCTACGGAATGTAATACTGTTGGTCGATGTAAAAAAAAATCACAGATAAAGAAAATTAAATTAATCAAAAGAAAAACCTTTAACAATATTTACCTCTACAAAGGTGGGGGTCTGTTTGGAGCATCAACTGCCTCGGTCTAAGGTAAGCTCGGAAAGCCTCTAGAGATAAAGGAAATTAACTTTTAGAGTGAAGGCGAACATTTGTGTAGTAGAAAAAAATTTAAATTCCTGAAAAATCTTACCTCTGGTGTAGTAGTCCCGATAAATTGGTAGTGCGAACCACAAGTCAGTGATCCAACTCGAAATCCCCAAGAAGGGTATTAAAAAAAGAAATTACAAAGAGAGGATCACACACCACACCTGCTATTCTTCCGGAAGGAATTTAAAAGGCAGAAATCAGCGGTTTCCATCAATTTGCATTTTGAACTTCCAAAGAATTTAGAGAAAAAAAACGTCAGTTAAGATAAAATCGCAGTGCGAAGAGCAGCTATCGAAATAAAGCAATAGTCGATACGAAGAATACTTCTAAGATAATAAACGAGAACTAAGCATCGTAAAACAACTGCGGAAGCACCAACTAATGAGCTAAAATTAAATTTTTCAATAAATATTAGGAAATATTCCTAAAAGAAATATAAACCGCTAAAGATTTGTAGCGTCAGCAATTATGGAAAAATAGACCAATGTAATATTCAACGTTACCAAACGAATATTACAAAACTTATATCATGTAACTTGAAAAGATAAATAGTATAAAGTAGAAATCTCAAATATCAAACTATCAAACTGTCGGTAAGAAGGTAGAACCGCAAAATCACCTCAAAATTTTCCAAAACATATGAAAAGAAAGCAAACAATTGACGGTTGAGGGAAGATTTCAAAAAAAAATAAGGGAAAACTACGAGGAAATATGTGAGGAATACGGCCAAAATGCATAGAGCACCACGAGAAGAAACAACAATAGGCAATCTATGCAGAAATCAATCAGTCTTAGAAGAAAATAAGCAAAAGGTACTAGTCTTTTAGTATTGAAGATAAAGGAAAATGTAATAACTAACAATTATTCTCGAAATAATAGAAACAGTTTCCCAAACCAAATCATGGGCCACATCAGCTCGAGATTAAAGCTGAAATATTCAAACCAAAAGTAGTATAGAAATATAACGATCTAACGAGGGTCAAGGGTAAGTTATTAACTCAGTAAATAAACATAATTATTGTAATATAAATAAGCAAAGTTAAATTAATATCACAATTATTCCTATTTTAGTCGTTTGTTGAAACCTAAACGAGCCAATAGATTATCCACACTAAAATAAACGCAGTGATAAAATGCTGGATGACAACATAAGAAAAGGATAATCGAATAAGCCATTCACGGCAGCAAAAGTGTTATAAATGCTAATACTTGTTATGTAAAAGGAATTAACATAAACACATGCTGTAACGGTAATTCAACTAGAGTTATTAACAACAAATCGAAAAAATAAATTTATAATTGATTAGCCAAAGAGGTTAATACCACAAAATATAGAATCTTTTGTTGCCAAATACCGCATATAAAATAAAATTTGTTATCTTTTATAGTGGCAACATCAGACTGCTACAACATTAACATTATTGGAAGCTTTCGGACGCACCTGCGAACAGTTTAGTAAACATTTCTCAAGGAATACATTCATATTATTACAAGCAACTTACTACGTTGAGATTCGGAACCTTCGGCAAACTGCACCTAACCGGAGTTTTATCCACAATACCGAAACATAATTATTGCATTCGAGGCGCGTTTCGCTAACCGTGTTAGCATCATCAGGAGATGATTAAAAGTTTTAATCATCTCCTGATGATGCTAACATGGCTAGCGAAACGGGCGTCGAGTGCAATAATTATGTTTCGGTATTGTGGATAAAACTCCGTTTTGATTTAAAGCAACTTACTGTCCTTCATTCAAGATATGATGTTATTTACTGTTTATAACACTCATCAATAAACGACTAAACATCAAATCATAATGGCATCTTATAATAATTACTATTAATCTACCAACATAATCAAAAATCGAAAAAAAAAACTTACAAATGTTGATAATATGAAGCGGGCTTGAGCCAAAATTCGAGCGGGTGCGTGGGTCGAAAGTTCGTGGCATTGCAGGGAGATTTTGTAGCGGCTTTTTAGTCTAACCATTATTGTGTCTGTTTAGTAAAATCAATGAGATAATATGTTAAAACGTTAGATAGAGATAACAAAAAAATACAGACAAAAAATGACAAGTTTCAGGCGGGCCAGAAGGTCGTCGCATTGCAGAAGGATTTCGAGCGGTATTTTTGTCTGACAATTATATGTACTAAGAATGGTCTGTAAGGTAATATGCTAGAACATCAGACAAAGGTAACACAACAAAAAATGCGGTAAAAATAAACTTTGGGGTGTATTAAGGTGCTACTGATACAATGGCCTATGACATGATTAGTGGCATGAAACTGGACAGGTTGATGAAATGAGATACTAAAATATAATGCGAAAAAAATGACAATGAAGACAATCACTCTGAAATTAAGTCACGTACTGCGCAAGAGAGATCGGCCTTCGTAAAAATCAGCAAGGTCTTATTCGATGGGCTTTGCGGATTCGACCCTTTGGACTATCATCGTTCGCGTGGTAAAAGCCTCGATCCTGACAGAAAATTGTGACAAAATAACTGGAGCTATTTGAAATATGGTGCTCTAAGAGACTGATGATAGTGTCAAGGATAGGAAAGATTCGTTATTCTGGCGTACTCAAACATCTGAAGAAAATCATGATGTTTTATGCGCTAAACTAGCTGCCAACAAAATTCAAATAGCCAGGACGATAGCCAAGGTTCTACAAGGCATGATGCATCAAGAATAGTATCAAGAATAATTCATATTTAGAAAGCAGAATTCAAGGGCATATTTAAGATTTGAGTAAATATCATTCAACCTATAGAACGTTTTTCAAACTATGGATTTTCCTATTTCAAATTCTAAAAGTTGCAGACTGATTATATATCGACACGCTGTTCACAAAGTTAAAAAATTATAATTAATACATAACGGTTATTAAATTATGCTATAACGGTAATCGTGTGTTTTAGTAATAAATCAATTCCATCAGTTAAATCAAAATACGTTCTAATGTTAAAAAATTACTTCATTAAATATGTGTAGATGAAAATAGAACAATAAATAACTCTCTAAATATTATGTCTATAAAATACAGAATATTAAATTTGCGAAATGATTGATTACACATTATGAGGAAGAGTGCAAGTATCTCTAAAATTCTGTGCCTATACTGTGTGAAAGATTTCTGGTTCAAAATATTTTATTAGTTTCGGTTAGTAAGACTACAAGAAAAACCAGGTAATAGGATATACAGGAAGATTCAAATTTTAATTGCGACGCTGCAGTAACGTATTTTGCAGTTAACAATAAATAAAAGAGTTTATGAACTCGAATGTCTTTTGTTCAGATACTTGTTACTTTTTAGATTTGGCTTTCAAGCTTAGCAGCATATGCAAATTTACCAATCAAAACTAAACAAAAGTTGACTCCACTTAAACGAGATAAATTAGATATTTATTGTTGTAATTTTAGCCTTTCGGTGTATCATTAGAAAGGTACAAAAAGAAGTATTTCTTAGATCATCAGACAAAATAAAAAAGTATTTGCTGGTACTAATTTAAAAATGTGATGGTGGTATCATGGAGTACGTTCAGTTATGACCTGATGTACCACATCTAGTTCATTGATTGGTGGAAAAAATTAATAACCGTAAGTATGAATTAAAGTAAACAAAAAGATAGGTTATGTTCCAAAATTTTACAACTAATAAAGAACAACCCATTATAGCCTAAAAAGGGAGGTAATTAAGAATATTATGTATTGATGAATGCTTACATGTTATTTTAAGGAACAGGGCCAATATTTGATGATCAGATCAGGATCATCAGAGGCACTCAGTTTAATGTGTATACTTTGCGTTGTATATAATATAAAACCCTTAATAGTTTTCTAATAATATGAATATATTCTAGTGGTAAAAGAATCTATGGCAATACCTATTATAAAAAATATATTGCTGGCTTTTCTCTAAATCATTATGATGTAATGAATTCTTATTTTCAACTGGGTGTTTGAAAACTGACATGAACTTAAACTACTCTTCGTTGTTTTATAGTAAACGTACGGATATGTAAAAAACGGAGGAAATAATTTTAGAAAACAGTTGATATTATTGCCGTGTAGATTAAAATAAATAGATAGCTATTTTAATCCCTGTCGTGTTATTACCTACCAGTGGCGCAACTACAAGGGGGTCAAAGGGGACCTTGGCCCTCGTGCCCAGAGGCTCTTGAGGTCCATCCAAAATCAGCAATGGGTCTTTGCGGATTCGACCCTTCGGACGATATGCGTTCTTTGGCCTGGTAAAAGCCTGGATTGTGACATAAAATAACTGGAGCTATTTGAAATATGGTGCTCTAAGAGACTGATGATAGTGTCAAGGATAGAAAAGATTCGTTATTCTGGCGTACTCGATGGATATTTCGTAGGTGGCTGCAGGATATCATACAAGGTAGGTATTGAAACTAGCTGCCAACAAAATTCAAATATCCAGGACGATAGCCAAGGTTCTACAAGGCATGATGCATGAAGATTAATATCAAGAATAATTCATATTTAGAAAGCAGAATTCAAGGGCATAATTAAGATTTGAGTAAATATCATTCAGTCTATAGAACGTTTTTCAAACTATGGATTTTCCTATTTCAAATTCTAAAAGTTGCAGACTGATTATATATCGACACGCTGTACACAAAGTTAAAAAATTATAATTAATGCATAACAGTCATTAAATTATGCTATAACGGTAATCGTGCGTTTTAGTAATAAATCAAATCCATCAGTTCTAATGTTAAAAAATTACTTCATCAAATATGTGTAGATGTAAAATAGAACAATAAATAACTCTCTAAATATGTCTATAAAATACAGAATATTAAAGTTGCGAAAGGATTGATTATAGATTATAAAGAAGAGTGGAAGTTCTCTCTAAAATTCTGTACCTATACTGTGTGAAAGAATTCTGGTTCTAAACGTTTTATTATTTAACCTTAGTAAGACTACAAGAAAAATCAGGTAATAGTATATACAGGATTGTTCAAATTTTAATCGCGACGCTGCAATATAGTATTTTGCAGTTAAAAATAAGTAAAAGATTTTTTTTACTACTAACATGATAAATCACCATTATTTACTCCATTCCTCAAATGAGAAGTAACATTTCTCACCCTAGGTAAATAATAATATTAAAAAAAACCTAGGTCAATAATGAAACGGAAACGGAAAATATCAAAATGTCAAACTTGTTAGTTTGACAACTAGTTGTCATTTCGGATTATTTGAAAAATGAGTAGGAAATGGTTAATTTCAAAATCTAATCAATTCAAATAATGATAAGGATTGTATCAGTGCTATTAGTAAAAAAATTATATACAGTATGACTCACATTTCATGATTCCCATAATATTCTTATTAATAATGCGATTTTGTCAAAATTTAGATGGAGGGAAGGTACTTTGTATGTATGGAGCTGTCAGGAGATTATTAGCGTTTTTTGGCGAGTAACCACGGTTAACTACAAGTAATACTGAAGTAAGTGCCAAGCGGGCACCCCACCACAAATTGTACTGTCTGCTTCTGTCTTCGCCAGAATACCGTAGTTAGATCTTGCATTGCTAGAAAAGAATATAGATATTTTACATATTTATTTGAAAATGATCAGTTTGATCAGTGCAGAACGTTTACTCATATTTTTAATGACAGAATGGTGGCCTCTGGAGATAAGCAAACTAATGGTATTTTTTCGATGAATATGTTCAGGATACTTTATGCTGCCCAAATCCCATTTGGGGCACATTGGTGTAGGAATTCCGATTCGTATGAGGCTCTATAGAAGAATTTCATGAACGTATAATTTACAAACTTGTTCAGAATGGAAAAACAAACATTTCACATGTTTAACGTTTCAAAATTAATCCGCCATGACTCCATCAAACCTCGAGTACCACACCTCGTCACGTATGTAAGTTGTAGTAAGCCGTAGTTGAAAAATGATGATGGAATAGTGACGTCACGAAACTTCCCCTCACTTACCACAATTAATCCTCGTGAAAACAAAGTAGTATCCTGTAGTATGCCGTGGTTAATTGTAGTTAGCTCGCGAAAAAACGCTTCTTGTTACGATATCTGTCAGTTAGACAACTGAACTTCCAGGCTACTTGATATTTCGAACAATTTGAAAAATGAGTAGAAAATGACTAATCTAAAAATCAAATCGAATCAAATATGGTAATATATCAGTGTTAGTAGTAAAAAAAATTCTATATATACCTCGGTTGAGAAGGCCATTATTAACCTCGCACATTGTATCCTTCGGCGCTACGCGCCTCAGGATATAAAAGTGCTCGGTAAATAATGGCTTACTTCTCAACCTAGGTATATAATATTAATATTATATGAATTTGTATGTCTTTTGTCTAAACGTAGAGGGCGTTGAAATGTTAGAAAAAAAATGATATTTTTTCTGTGACGGGAAAAATGTTAGACATTTTATATCTGTTGCCAGGTAACAAAATATCCCTTTTTATGAAATTACTTTTTTCCCCGGGAAAAAAGTGACTACTTTTTCCCCGGATATCACATAATTAAATTGACAGATATTTGATTACATTAAAGGTTTCACTAGCAACGCAGATCTATTGTCACTATAAGTACAACAGCCTACCAGTTTAAAAATTCAAATTTCACATCGATAATTTTCTGACTTTAATATATTGTAGTAATATGTTTTTTGAATATTAAATCGTCGTTTTTCCTGTCACAGAAAAAAATTGTGTATTATACACGGGAAAAATATTACATTTAGCTCTCGGTTTTTTGGCAACACAACTTCGAGCTAAAATCATTACTTTTTTCCCTTGTATAATAAATAACTATTTCCCAGATTTTTTAACTACTTTTTAGATTTTGCTTTCAAGCTTAATAGCATGCAAATGTACTAATCAAAACTAAACAAAAGTGAACTTTTGAATTGTTCCGCTTAAACGAGATAAATTAGATATTTATAGATGTAACTTTAGCCTTTCGGTGTAACATTAGAAAGGTACAAAAAGAAGTATTTCTCATATCATCACACCAAATAAAAAAGTAGGTATATGCTCCTACTAATTTAAAAAGGTGATGGTGGAATCATGGAGTACAGTTATGACCTGATGTACAAAAATCAATATCTAGTTCATTGATTGGTGGAAAAAACTAATAACAGTAAGTATGAATTTAAATAAAAAAAGTTATTTTCCAAAATTTGACAACACTAATAAAGAACAACCTATTATAGCCAAAGCAGGTGAGGTAATTAAGAATATTATGTGTTTATTAAATGTATGCATGTTATTTTAAGGAACAGGGACAATGTTTGATGATCAGATCAGGATGATCAAAGTCTCAGAGGCACTCAGTTTAATGTGTATACTTTGCGTTGTATATAATATTACACCCTTAATTGTTTTCAAATAATATGAATATATTCTAGAGGTAGAAGAAAATTACGGAAATACCCATAATAAAAAAAATTCTGACTTTTCGCTAAATCATTATGATGTAATGAATTCTTATTTTCAACTAGGTGTTTGAAAACTTAAACTCATCATCCTTGTTCTATAGTAAGGCCTGTTTCACACATACACGGCGACAGCGCAAACGGCACCGTTTGAACGGTGCCGTTCCATTATGTTGACTTTTCACACATTACCGGTTTGTTTTCTAATGAATATGGATCGTGCACGTGCTATAGCAATGATGATGTTATATAGACGCATGAAAAGAAAAAAAGGAACAGTTTGGAGGATTTTATGTCCTTTTTGAGCAGCTTCTTTTGTCCCAGATTACTGGCCTTTCTTCCACTAACGATATAGGATGATCAATAACAAACTATATCTGCGTTTTCCATTTTTAACGCTATTAACACAATACAAATGCCAATGTAAGTACGCAAGAAAAGTAAATAAACCTGTCGTAAATACGGCAAGTGTGAAAGCTTCCATATAGTTCAGTACTCGACTGAACAGTTCGCGCCGTTCAAACGGTAACGGCGACCGTCCAATTCAGTGGGAAGCCACGGCAACATCACGGTAAAAATTTGCCGCACACACGTATCCGGTGCATATGAAAGCACTCATGATCTCATGCGTCCCTTAGCCGTGTAAATGGCGCCGTTTTGACGGCCACCGTGTATGTGTGAAACAGGCCTTAACGTACGGATATGTAAAAAACAAAGAAGATAGTTTTAGAAAATAGTTGATATTATCGATTAAAATAAATAGATAGCTATTTTAGTCCCTGTCGTATTATTACCAGTGGCGTAACTACAAGGAGGACAAAGGGGGCTATGGCCCCCGTGCCCAGAGGCTCTTGAGGTCCATCCAAAAGTAATTTTACATGAAAATTATATTAATATGATTCATAAAATATTGTCTTACGAGAAGCCTAAATGTAATTAAGAAAGTACAGGAAAAATTTTGTAACCTATTTGCTACCCACATTTATTTACAAAATGTAGGTTAAGTACTCAGCGAAAATGCAAATCGTGATCCGTAGCGTCAGCGTGGAAAATAGTAGGCGATTTCAGCGAAAGAATTCTGGCCGGTTTATTGTGAGTTAAACAAAACATTGATACCTACCGGCGACGCAATGAACGAATGATTTTAAAATGTAAATAATTTAAACTATAGTACTTTAACTTGTTGAAATATAAGATACTAAATTCCATGTAATAACTGTGACAAGAATTATATTGGAGAAACTTCACAAAATTTAAAAACAGAATTTCTGGACAAAAAGTGACATCAAAGTTGAAAAAAATAATTCTGTCTTATATGAACCTGAACTCCTAAGCACACATAATTATATTACTGGTCATATACAAAGCTACACACAATACACTATATGAAATAGGCCCTCTATCTCTATTTAAACTATTCTTACATTTAATAATTTCCATACTGTTATATGCACTAATATCGAAGATTTTGTAACCAAACTAAACAACCGTTTGCCCACCATTAAACAATGGCCAACTTCCTTTTTTGGATACTTTAGTGATTTGGAGCGATAAAAATACACTAGAATTTGATATTTATAGAAAAAGTACTGCCACTAACCGATGTATTCTTAATGACTCCAATGCGACCAACACAAAATGACCAGCTTTCATTTTTTAGTACACCGTATGGTTAACTTTCCTCTCTTGCGTCGCCAGTAGGTATTAATGTTTTGTTTAACTCACAATAAACCGGCCAGAATTCTTTCGCGGCAATGGCCTACTATTTTCCACGCTGCCGCTACGGATCACGATTTGCATTTTCGCCGAAAATTTTAAGCATGCTTATGATAGTAACCATAGAATGACACTTAAAAATTTAAAACTAATTCATAATATAACTGATAGGAGATTATTAGACGCATATGAAAGTGAGGAAATTATTAAATCTAAGAATAGTTTAAATGGAGATAGAGGGCCTATTCCGTAGAGTTCATTCATTTTATTGGTTGATCCAGCGTGAGCAGTGGGATCCAGTATGAAAGAGAGTTAGGTAGATTTTAATTTTAGTTTTAATCATCTCCTGATGATGTTAATTTGGTTAGCGAGACGCGCGTCGAATGCAATAAACAAAATTTGGTTATAACAAAAGTTTTTTAGGATTTGAAGTACTGGATGATCAGACTAGTGGTGAAATGGAAGAGAAATTTTCAAAGGAACAACTTGCGTATAAAAAATTTGAGAGGGTTGGGCTTTGATGTAGTAGCATGAGTGGTGTGTACAACGGTTTAAAAAAGCGAATTAAATATGTATGTACAACCACTAGCTTTATGTGTTCACTGTGCGGCGTACAACTTTCTCGGTCAAAAACAAAGCTGAAGTTAATTAGTTCTATGGCGAACAGATTGCCTACTTGAGAATGAAGTTGAAATGCTTACAACTAATATCCAGCGCATCCGTGATGCTATGTGCCCTAGGGTTACCATCCACCCTAGGACAGAAACCCTACCCGAACCTATCCTTGAACTTATAGCTTTCAGAAACCGATTTCGACGCCGATGGCAGAGAAACCGGACACAAATGGGATCCGCTCGCATCAATGCCCTGACGAAGGAAATAAGGGTTAAAATCCGGGAGTATAGAAGCCAGACATGGCTTGAATATATTAATTCTGTCAGCAGGGATGATGGCTCGCTGTGGAAGCTCGCCAGGCGTGTCCGCGGAGGTAGTACGCGAATTCCGGCGATTAAATATCGTAATTCAGACATCGTAAGCGATCTGGGAAAGGCGGAGGCCTTCACTGACTACCTGGAGGGCGTCTGCAGCGAGTCGCCTGACACTCTTCCTGAGCAGGCACATTATAGCTCTGTTGTTAGCGTTTTTAAACAACAGAAGGATCCCATCCCTCCCTCAGTTTACGATAAGTTGAGAGTCACTCCGGCGGATATCCGCAAAGCTCTCTGTCGTTTGCCGAGAAATAAAGCTCCTGGCCCGGACAACATTCCGAACTTAGTCCTGAAAAACTTGCCTAAATCATCCATCTCATGCATATAATTAACGCGGCAATCAGGCTGCAATATTTCCCGAAATCCTGGAAAGCAGCGTGCGTCATACACGTCCCTAAACCAGGGAAGGATCTCGCACTGCCTTCGTCATATCGGCCGATCTCTCTGCTGAATACCATCGGAAAGATGGCTGAAAGGCTAATCTTGCCGGGGATCAGCGGGGAGGTCGACAGACTCAACATCCTACCCCCTGAGCAATTCGATTTTCGCGGCCGGCATGGCACTGTCATGTTAGCCGCGAAGATCGCTACCGATGTATATGAGAGCTTCAGTGCGAGACAGTCAGTGGCACTACTGCTACTAGACATCGAGAAGGCGTTCGACAAGGTGTGGCACGCGGGGTTACTTTACAAACTTCTAGCGAAGCACAGCCTTCCGCTCCACCTAGTATCCCTGATCGCGTCATACCTTGCCGAGCGCATTTTCATTACTAGAGTGGAAAAACACTCTTCCGCAAGTAGAAGCCTGCTTGCAGGGGTGCCACAGGGCACAGTATGGTCGCCGCTGCTGTTCAATCTTTTTATTGCAGATATTCCGTCTCATTCCCAAACCATAAAGCCCTATTTGCCGACGACACGGCAATTTACTCCTCGCATCCTATAGCGGAAGTGGCGAAATCAAAACTAAGCGAGCACATCAATGCGCTCGTTCCTTATTACGAGAGGTGGAAGATTTCCCTAAATGCGAAAAAGACCGACCTTATTGTAATTACACGCAAACGTAAGGACATTGAGGTTACACCTCTCGTAGTGGGTAACACGCAAATAAATCCAAAAACGCAAGTAAAATATCTCGGTATCACGCTAGATACTAAACTGAATTTTAGCCGGCACATCTCGGCAATTGTTAACAAAAATGAAGGTATCAAGAAAGGACTAGGCTTGTTGGTAGCAAGCAGGTCTTACCTGAGCCCTGCCAATAAGCTTATCCTCTACAAATCAATTGTAAGGCCAGCACTGCTGCATGCTGCCCCGGTATGGTGCTCGGTGGCTCGTACGCATAAACGTAAACTACAGGTCATACAAAACTGCTACCTGAGGGGCGTTTTCCTTGACACACGTGATCACGTTAGAATTGAAGACCTGCACGCGTAGTCAGGCGTTGAATACGTCGAGGAATACATCGACGGCCTCGCGTGTAGGTTCTTTGAGAACCAAATCAAGGGATCGCCGCTCACTGCTAATATCGCGGACAAGCGCTATGACCTCGAGCGCCCTATCCTAGACGGTACCATATACCGAGAGCTAACCTTATTCTATAAGCAGCTAAGGCCTCCATAAACCTAATATCTTGTTAACATTAAATATTGCCAAAATCCCAATAATTTTACCTTTTTAAGTTACTAAACCTATATCTTTTGAAAAAAAAACCCAGCCAACCACCGTGTTCGGACACGGGGGACGGGGCTTGCTAAAGGTGCTGCTAGTAGAATAAATACGCAGTTGTTGCACCCATCGCATATACACTTGACTTCCAACCAATGAAGCATTCGTGACTCGATCTATTCAACTTGAAGTTATTACAATACCGGAGCAGACTTACGCTGCTAAGTCTTCACCTTGTATATTGTACATTGTATATAGTAGTTAAGTATATGTTGTATATATTGTGATGTCTTTTTAACATATGAGCTCCTGCTCCCTGAGAGCAGTTCAAACAAGGTTTTTCACTGCTTTTCCTTGTATAATCTTCCTGGGAATAACATTACTTAACAAATCAAGTATTCTAATCTAATATAGCTCCGGCCAACAACTAACTTGTAAAGATATTGAAGGGGTTTCCCAAGTAATACTCAAGCCAACCGTAGCACAGCTACGCCTAACTAATTAGGTAGGCTAACAACAGCCCCCTAAGGGCGTCGTACCCTGTTGGCCACGGTGCTGATTGAACAACACCAGGCGAAACAACAGGCCCTAGTTATACTATTACTAATGACGTGTTAATATTAGGTTATGCTGTTACAAAAATGTTAATAATGAAGTATATCTATTATAATAGATTACCTACGTGCTCTTTGCGAATAGTATTAAAGGACGGGCACAACTAAAAGCTGAAGGCACGCACCACTAAAATTTCGCTCAAGAGGCTGTGTGCTGCCGCTGGTCTTCCATGAGTGATACTCTCTTGGCGCTTCGTTTGCTCTACAAAGATGTGATGAAGGTACTATCATACAATGCTTTGATGAGTTGTAATAGCGGTGAAAAGAATGAGGCATCTAGCTGGACTTCGGCAATTTGGGGCAATATTAATTTTAAGGCTTGAAGTCAAAATTCTGAACTCTTTGAAAACTGTATCTACCCCATTTTAGTCAACCGATGGCGAGCTTAGCGTTGCTGTAGATTTACTTGGAACTGTTTTAAGCACGTTACAACAAATGCGGGAAAATTTTACGGAAATAGTTCAAAGTGCATCTGCTACGGCACGAACTTAGGGAATTCAACCAGTGTTTGAAAGCAAACGCCTGAGAAAAGGTCCCAAATTTTTTGACGAAATAAGTTCTGATGAAAGATTGTCGGATGCAAAATCCAATTTCAATTTAGGAGCTTACATAGTTTGGTAATAACACCCTGTATGTCTGTAGTATAATTGAGTCATAATTAAAATCCAAATATATTTATTTCACCGTCGGTAAACAGAAATTTTGTGCATTCAAGTATTGTATTTCAGTTACTTCTTAGCCCGACCCTGGATTTTTGGTATAATAGATTCCAATATATACAAAAATCGCTGTAGAGCCAGCTGTCACTCTGTCAAGGAAATCGTTAGTAATCGTTCCTAATTTAATATATCTTTGTCCCCGTCAATGTTGTGTTAACAACAATATGTCAAATAAACAAGAACATGTTTCTTCCCTCTCAAATGCATCCGCATCCGCACAATTTCCCGCTCTCTTGTCCCTGTCCGCGCCGGTAGGAAAAATTAAATTTTAGTGCCTTACAAACACTCACCCGTGAAGCAACGATCCAGTCATCGTTCTGCTTGAATTTGGCGCCAAGACCATCTATCTAGTCGTAGCACCAAGATATTTAGTCGTTTTCTCCCTTGTTTGCAGAGATATTTGGAAAATATCTGTTGTACTCTATGTTACATCTTTTCAACACTGAATTAAGGTCTCTTTGGGCGTTTTAACGCATTTTCTAGAGACAAATCGTAGCGTCTCTCCTGTTGAAGATATAAGAAGGTAATGGCGATGGCGGTTGGAAATCTGTTATTAGACAAATCTATCAATGTTCGAAGTCTTATCTACACACACCGGCATAATTAGGGGAACGGGCAAAATTTACACTAAGTTTGACTTCAATTTTCTCTTGAACCCTTCACTCGAATTTGACTTCTTTTTTTTGTTAGATTGTAGCCTGGTTCTTTCAGAATTCGTCAGAGTTATTGCTGATTTTAAAAAATTGGTCCTAATGTCATATACAGGGCTAAAAAGAAGGTAATGTTTTTTTGTTAATATTTGGGACACTCTGTAGAGTGAACGAATGAAATTCAATATCATTCGATAATGCCAAATTAAATACTGATCCTTTCTGAACATTTTCTTTTTTTATTCACTCTGATACCTCGAATATTAAGGATGCTACAGGGTTTTGTTAAAAATAGTGCATTGGCCTACTTTTTTAGGGTCAATGAATTTTCGTTAATCTTTAATGTGTTATAGAGACCATTAAATCTAAAATTTTTTGTGGCATTAAGTTTCATTCCTGACAGTGTTACCGTTACTTATACAGGGAAAAATAAAAGTCCTTTCTATGTTTTCCATTTTGTGAAATGTTATTTTCGAAGGTGTTCCTTCACACGTGATCCAGGTTTAGGACTGATGCAATTTGTGCTTTAGTGCATAAATTGGAGCGTGCTTATTTATCTCTGTATAGATAACGGTAACACTATCAGGAATGAAACTTAATGTCATCAAAAATTTAGATTTAATGGTATCAGAGCGAATAAAAAAAAAGAAAATATTCAGAAAGGATTAATCTTTAATTTGGCATTATCGAATGGTATCAAAAATCATTCGTTCACTCTACAAAGATTAAGGGAAATTCATCGACCCATAAAAAGTACTATTTTTAACAAAACCCTGTAGCGTCCTTAATATTCGAGGTATCAGAGTGAATAAAAAAAGAAAATGTTCAGAAAAGATCAATCCTTAATTTGGCATTTGCGAATGATATAGAATTTCATTCGTTCACTCTACAGAGTGTTCCAAAAATTGACAAAAAAAATATTACTTTCTTTTTAGTCCTGTATATGACATTAAGACCAATAGTTTAAAATCACCATTATTTCTAACATATTCTTAAAGAACCAGGCTACAATTTAACATAAAAAAGTCAAAATCGACTGAAGGGTATAAGAGAAAACTGAAGTCAAACTTAATGTAAATTTTGCCCGTTCCCCTAATTATGCCGGTGTGTGTATATACCTGGTGAAGTTAATTGATAGAATTAAAAAAGACTTAAAGTACAAGGTATTTTGTGTGAACGAAAAGCACTGACCCACTTCAAAACACTAGGCTTACACCATCTATAAAAGCATTCTAGCATCCGCTTCAGTCACAATCGCTGACCTAAAACAAAAATATAATTTCAATTTAATATCAAAATAGTTGTTACTGAACTAAACTAGAACAAAGAATTTAAATCTAATCCAAACTAACCCAAACAACCATTACACTCTTTTAGTGAGTTTATGGCTCCCCTCTGTATATATGATCTGGATAAATTAATTGTTAACCTCTTTTTGTGGACCACGCATACTAGTATTTCATAAGTTTTTAATGAATTCTAATTGTGTATGTTAAATTAGCTTAAATCTCTAATCTGTTTTTGTTTATTTCGCAAGCAATTGTTACCGGCACGTAATATCTAACTATGTCACCAACCGAGTTTGAAAAGAAAATTGAAAGAATGGTACTATTTTTTGTCTAACATTTCAATGCCATGCATACCTGAAACAAGGCATTTTCGTACACAAAATTTATATGAACTTTTTTATTTATTTCTAACTGCCTAGTTTTTAACTTTAAAGCCTAATAGTTTATGCCTCATAGCGCACGAAGGTAGTTTATTTATTTTTCAGTGTAAAACGGCTAGATAGGTACCTACTTTCATTCCATAAATGCGTTATTGACAGGCGCTTTAAAAGACACCCATAAAATATAGATAGCTATACATACATAAAGTAGACGTATAAAAGCTCTTTACAAAATACTACACCTGACGGTCTATACGCGACACCGAACAGCTTTCGGGACTGGCAATATGTCCCTAGGGACTTTCGAAGCTCGGGCTGTAGCTTAATATTAAATTATGTCCATAGTAAATAAATCGAGAAAGTTTGGAGGTTATTGAAATAAATTGGCCTAGTTCAGAATTGATTTCTTTTGTTCAACGTCTACTCTTATGAATATATATTGCTTGAATTAACTTTTATTGTAAGAAATTTATGGTGCATTTCGCTCTTATATATAAAAAGATTTCTTTATTTAAATATTAAACTAGGTTTTGTACAAAAGATGTAAATATTATGGTTGGGCAAAGTATAAGTTCGAGAAACAGCGCTTAGCTCACCGCAGTTTTGGTCGATCGGAACAGATGATATAGCAGCCATTCTAGAAGACCGTTACTCACAATTCCACTTTTGTGATTAGGGCATATCAAGCTGACAGAGTAATAATTCTCATTTGGATGGAAAAAGTAGATGAGTAGAAAATGGTACATAGATCTATAACTCCCAAAAGAATTATTTTTCACGCTGGCGATGGAAGTGCTGCTTTTATATATTACATCTTTAGATTGTCGTCTATGAGAATAATAATATATTTCCCAACACGTCGATTCGTTAATTTAAAATTTATTCTTTAACCGATTTAACGATAATTATTATTATTGTTCATACAGGTATTCAATAAGTCAGTACAGCTAATTTAGTATCATTGACTTGTAAGTAATATGAGTCTATAACAACTAGTGGCAAAATGGCAGAGGGAACAGGCCATGTATTCTAGATAAGATTATTATAGTCTATTCAAAAATATTCGACAACGCACATCCTCAATTATACAGCATAACGCATGTTAAAAGACCAGTACAACGCAGTAAACTATAGGCGTTATCAAAAATTACCTGCGTTTCATAACATTTTGAGCATAAAAGTGTCATTTGATACTGCAATACAATATTTGTATAGCACCTAATTATTTTATTGCTCCAGAGACAGAGTAATCTATGTAGATATAAGCTACACAATGTAGAAAATCAGCAGAGGAGAAGCTGCTAGGTTTTGATAAAGAAATGCAATGTGTTGTAAGAAATATAGTTAATTAATTTTATTTTAACAGGGTGATTCCAACCACAGAAAAGGCATTAATTAAATGCTGTGAAAGAAGACGAGAATTTACTTGAAATTAAAATAAAAACCCCACCACCCTGTCGAAACTATCAGTTAAAATGAATTTCACATGAAGCAAAGGCGAAAATAGACGACTCATGGACAGACCAGAAATAGTGTGTTGAAAAGACGGTATTTGAGAGATATTCCAAAACACCGAAGCGGTGAGAAAAACCTCTTTTACTTGAATGAAACAAGCATTCGGTTCAAAGGACGTTGCAAGACGAAACTACTAAAAGCACTCGCCAGATATTTATTGAAGGTTGGCTTAAAATGCATTCGGACAAAGAACGTAGGTTTATAATTACACATAATACCGGAAGTGATACGGGATTTCTAAATGATGGTTTACTAGCGTTCCAATTAAAATCGATGAAATAACTGCCGATGTCTCTAAAGAATATATTCAGCTAATGAAAGCATTTATTCCAGAAAATAGTAATATAGTGATGGACGTTTCTAGGTACCATTCCAAGCTTTCAAAGAAACTGCAATCAGCCTCTTGAAAGAAATCAGGATTTATAAACTGGGTGACCGAGTAAGGCAGGTGGTTTCAAAGCAATATACTAAAAGGCGAACCTTTAAAAATTACTGCAGGTCATAAATTAGAATTTATAAAAAAATTCTAAAAAACGTGGAATAAAGTAGCTACGATTATAAATCACTATGACGAATTAAATTACATTAAGCTTATATGGGCCCAAATAAAAGGTTATATGACTAGACATAATACTACTAACTCATTGAAGGTGATCAGCTAAGAAAACTGGCGAGATGGCGAAGATCGTACTAATAAAGGAACAAATAATGTGGGATCTAGGCAACTTTACGACTACTTGTTATTTTCCTAAAATCATTGGACAATTTTTTTAAACTGATTGATAGTATTTTAATCCCTCGTAACTGTCAAAAATAACCCAAGTATATGGTGAAAGCATATATGACAGATAGAAACTACCTGAATTGTTACGTAAACGTAAAGGTATATCTATCTTATGAAATTAGTCACTCTGCTCTGCATATAATAGTATATTATGATATAAGTTTATAAGAGGGTCTTTAAAGCACGCGCAATATATTTCAAAACACGATGCGCAGCGGAGTGTTTTGTCAGTCGCAAGGGCTTTAAAGGCCTCTTATACACGTATATCATACGCTATTTTTTATTACGAATGCATCATAATCTCAAAAATGTTTTAAATATTGAACTTAAGGGATATATTGACGAATATATTAATTTGTCACATTTGACATGATCAGATGTTTCTATAGCAACCTTTAAAAAAGTAGGCGCATCATAAACATCATTTTAAGCACGGTGCAGCGTGCGATAACCGTTGATTATGATGCATGCGTAATAAAAATAAATAGTCTTTCTTTATTTCTGTTCTGTGCTATATAATTGAGGTTGTGTGGTGCCCAGGGGCGGTTTCTCAATAAGTGCGCCCGTGCGCCCGCATTACCTGCGAATATAATTAGAAAAACAAAATCTCCTTCCCTACATACAATTTAACATAAACAAACTATAATTTGCTAATTTACATATTTTTGAATCTCCGCTGATCGCAGCATACATTGTTTATAAGAGCAAAATCAAGGCTACCACGGCGACGATTGAAACGCTGTGCGTCCACCGGCCATGGCCTCCGCCCGTAATCACATCTAGTTCTTCTGCCAGAGTACAAATAATATCGAAAAGAGTCACTCAGCAAAATCGTTTTGATATTTTTGCATTAAACACAAAAGCCGCCGCACACCTGCAGCACTGTATAAATCAGCGAGCAGTCTGTAGGGAGAGATTCAAAAAGTATTCGCTGATGCAAAAATATTTCCTCGGTTGTTATTTCAACGCGACCCGATAGTACACAATGTCAGGGCGTTTGCACACTGACTGAGCCACCGCAGACCACGAACCAGATTTATTCGGATTCGCTCCGACACCAAACACTGTCGGCGAAATTGGAAATTTGTCTCCATTGAACCTAGCGTATATTTATTTATACCGTGCTACTACTAGACCAACATTTCTCTAAAAATATGTTTAGAAAATTCTAAATTAGTGTTCGGCGCTCTAGTTAAATGTATTTTCGTCATGCGAATATCTTGGGGAATGTTCGTAAAATCACGGGAAGTTAAGGCCCATCCGTGCACTATTCAGATCCACACTTTCGAGCTTAATTTAATAATAATTTGTAATGCTTTTGTTTACTACGGTTTACTTGCGTCCAGAGTTTTATTGTGAGCCGAAGTGAGTTTTTTAGATTATTATTTTTTTTTACTCGAATTATGATTGAAATTTTGCCATTAGAGAAATAATAAAGTGACGATGCTGGCGCATTTGTTTTATTTAAACTTAGTTAAGCATTAATTTTATCAATAGTTTTGTGGATAAGTGAATGTGTTCCATGATTAACAAAGTAGATACTTCCGAATACTTTGAACCATTTTATTTTTTTTTTGGTGTTTAATAAAAATTTGCGGCAAATTATGGTGGCATATATTTTTAAAAAACACACCTCTAAATGTAAAAAACAAGAAAACTCTCCAAAACATCGACACAATCTGGTGAGTTTTTAGTTACTAGGAATTAATGTATATATCGCGTCCTGTTTACGTAAGTTATGGGAACAGACCATCCGACGTAGCACATCTGCACCTGCTGAA
>MU182067.1:280898-296009 GCA_016904865.1 Pissodes strobi
ATAGCCCTCTTCTAAAATTTGAAAAAGTTGGTTATTGACTTTCCCAAATCAATGGACGTCGGCCCACGATTACTAGGTAAATAAGCTGTGTCCATATGTTAATGTTATTCCTGGTGGCATTAGATTTTCGTGTCGAATTTGTGCAGTGAATTAATCCACTTCGAATCTGCCAGCAAGTATTATTAAAGAATCCTAACTAATATCATAAATGCGAATGTGTTTGTTTTTATTCTATGAACAAGCTAAAATGTATGGGTAATGGCCATAGCACGTTGACCGTTGCTTCTCCTCAATGAAGAATCGGGTATTTTAGCAAGAAAAAATCCCCGTTCACGCTGAGATCCAGGCCGTGGCGAACCGGATGTTCCCGTGGGGTTATTTGCGTATGTGCCTGCAAAGATGGAGCTCACAGCTACCACTTTACGTACTCGACATCTTGAAGGGGTATAAAATATAGTGCCACCGATCCAACATTTCTTTCAGCTTGTTATACGGCCTATATACTGCAAGATGGTGGTGAAATGGAACAGTGGACTATGTCTGAAGTCAGATGCCCTTAGTTAGGCGGTCCGAAGCATCTCAAACAAAGTTTCTGGGTGAATGCCATCCAACGAAGCCCACACGTAAAGCAGCAGCAGCAGCATAACCTAGAAAAAAAACTAGTTTATATCGCTGATAATAATTACCACTTTCACTTTCGTTGGCTAAAAAAATTAACGATTTTGTTTGTCATTAGTGCTGTTGATGTTTGTCAGTTAACTGTCTCCGAAATTATTCTCTGATACAGGAAAAAAGGGTAATGCAAAAGATATTGCATTGTCTACAATACAATAACCTGTATGCGACTGGTGAAAGTGAGCGAGTACATACTTAATTGTTTTTTTGGCAACAATGTGCTGAAATATTCAATTTATACTAACAAATTAAGTGGATAAAAATAATGACAATTATTGCTTGCAAACACCAGAGAGCTTCTAGTAAATAGATCAATGATGGATTGCAACCAGAGGTTACCTAATATCTAAACATGATACTGGAGATATCGAACATCTCTAGAATGTCATCTTTAGTTCAACATGGATTGACCCAATCTTGCGATAAATAAGTGATGAACAGTTGGGTGAATATCTCGTTTATTAATAACTGTATCTAATTATGTGAAAACAGGACGAGGTATGCAGAGTTGCGACTAAGGCAAGGATACAAATAGATCATTAATTTGGAGGTTTTATCGAATCATAACTTCTCAAGCAGAAGTGGTACCACATATTCATCCTTATTCAAATGCCAGTCATTCTAAGTAACTGTCTATCTCAGCTCATATTTGGGATAGATATATATCCCAATGTATATGTAACATGGGACAATAAAATTAAAAATGTTAATTCTGTAACGTGTAACAGATCTAGTTAATGTCATTTATTCATCTTATGAGTGATTCCAGCATAGAGAAAATCTGGGATGAAATATGACCTGGCACATCCGTAAGCTCTTTACATCATTTCGAAATGTGCACAAGTTGCACTGATCTCAATACAATTTGTTCGTAACAGAACTAACCCAAACTATTCTAGTGAAGATTAAGACTATACTAGAGAAAAATATATTTAAACACCATATGAGGCGAAATTTTCCAAATTATCCACCAAATATTGCTCTAGGTTTACATGGGAAATATTTTATGCATGATGAAAACCAAAATCAATTCAATTATCGTTCTTTTATTCTTCTTTTTATTTTCTTTATACTTTTTTCTTAGTGTATTCCATTACATGATGTTCGTGATCACATCATAGAACCCTTTTTTAGCACTGTTCTCAGAAGCTCTTGAACATTGAACATTGATTCCCGTTGAGGTACTGATGTTCGGGAGCCAATGACATTTATTTTATATTCGCCCACTGGACCTGCCGTTACTGTATTTATCGTTCCTTCTAATGTGACTTAAATACGATATTTTCTGATTCTTGATTGTTGTTAGCGGTTCCCGTTCTTTGTTCATGATGCTCATTATTGTTTTATTTGTGATAAATGTTGTATCCATAAGATTCTGAACATACAGCGCATGACCACTTTTGAAAGATTTAAGGCATCTTATGGTATCAATTTTGACTGTCCATACTACCAATCTATATTACAAAACTGACCAACCGATTGACCAACCGAAAGATATGATTATACTCTCGCGTATCTACAGACTACCCTGAACTACTTCCGAATTCCAGCAAGCTCTGGCTTATGGCCTGATATTTTCTGCAAATGCGATTTTCTATGAGCTTAAGATATAATTTAGTACATGCCTTATTAGACTAGTCAAGTTTTCGAGAATTAGACTTCTAGTGTTCCAATTTGAATCATTCATTCGGTATTTCGCCAGTTTGGAGATGCAGTTACATAATCTGATTAGGCATTTTATGTTGGTTTCATTCAAAGATTTAAGCATTTTAGTTTATATTTTATCTACGCTACAAGATCTGTTGAATTTCACAGGTTTGATGACATGTTCATGTTGAGCTCTACTCCATTTTGGGTTTCAGATACGTACTCGTCGAACGAATTCTCTATGAATTCTATCCATATTCTCATTTGTGTGTTATTATTTTTTCTTCCTGCAGTTTCTGTAGATGCTCAAAATAGTGTAGAGATTATCATCTATTACCTCATTCATTCAATACTTATTTATGTATAGATTACATTTTTTATATCTACGTATTTTCTCTATGAGACCCAAAATTTTCATAAATAAATTCAAGTAACGCTTACATATAAATGATCAAGCGTTATCCGCTTTGTCCTCAATTATAAAATGCATGATCAAAATATATTTTACAAAGTGAAGAATGATTTTTTCATATACATTTTAATAAAAATAAGCATTTTTTTTTAGAGGCTTCAATTTATATTAGATAGACCCTCCACAGATAAATGTTAAATTAAATTATAAATTTTTTTACAACCCATTCAATCATACTCGGTCTGGTGTAGAAAAAAATCCCATTGAAAATAGCTTATAATCGAAAATAAAATTCTGCGAATAGCCTGGCGTGCAGATAGTATCGTGAATAATACGCGAAATCAAAATGCTGCTTAAAATGCAAGCAGGATTCTTGTCTGGATATTATAAAGCGGAAAAATAATTTCCTGCTCCGAAATGTCGAGGGAATATCAAGCAGGATAGATTTAATCCTGGTGCTGTGCTGTAAAGGTTTCATGTTTTGTTTTGGTTAGTTTTTGAGTTGCTTTAGATTTAAATATTTAATATGCCTGAGATGATGCACTAGATGCTGCATTTGACATTGACAATCAGCTTTTGCTTTAACTTAAGCCAATTATTACTAGATTACATGTTCGTAACTATTTTCTGGCCCGTTCTGGCTGGTATTTATAAGAGAAGGAAATTGTATTGCATTGTATGACATTTATGGTCTAAGATCCGGTAGAAATATATACCCTCAACTGTTATTTGACGATGACAAAGATTATATGTTAGATAATATATAGATTGATAAATGGGTTGCCTAGCTAAACGCGTGCCGATGCCGTTATACAGGGTGAAACAAATTCGCTACTCACTATTGGGATCTCTTCAACGGTAGAAGATACAGCAAAGTTTAAATTATGGCAAAGTTGCGCAATTTAGTGCCCAGTATTTTGACATTTTGGAGTTTGAGATATCTCGAGTACTTTCGGAGATATCCGCAAAAAACCCAAATTTTAGATTTTTATTTTTAATTTTTTCTGACGTTATTTTTGGAAATATCAAAAAAATATTAACACTTTCTAGAGACACTTTTTAACGGTCTACCCTACAGGTCTACAGGCTGTCAATCTTGGTAAATGGTCGATTTTCAACTTTCAATATTTCAA
The DNA here is from genome assembly GCA_016904865.1 of Pissodes strobi. NCBI lineage: Eukaryota > Metazoa > Arthropoda > Insecta > Coleoptera > Curculionidae > Pissodes > Pissodes strobi. The sequence continues at coordinate 284,766 of MU182067.1, forward strand.
AAACAGCAACAGATAGGTATAGGATATTATTTATGAAATATGTCTAGAATTCTCCGCAAAATCCAATTATGAAATAATATATAGGGTGTTCCATTTAAAAAAATATAATTTTGTTTAATCCCGCATTTATGGGACACCCTGTCGTTCTATGCCATAAAAAACTTCACTTCATCCCCTTTATTTTTTGTACTGAAAGTTTTCTTCTAAAATGTCAGTTGAAAAAGTTAAAGGGGGGGTCCATTTATAGTGAAACACCCGGTACACAAATATGATAGTTTTGTTAAGAGCCACACCAAAATCCCCGCCAAGACCGCAAAATAAGCTGAAGTAAACTCACTTTTTAACATCTTCCGTGTTCCAGATTATAAATTAGTTCAATAGCCTGATAATACGCAGTCCACAGAGAGTAAAGTTCACAAACGAAGTGATGAAATTAAGCCAAAAAAAAATGCAAAAAATACTTAAGCTCTGCACAAAGCTGGCATATAAAATACGTGTAAAACACAAAGGTAAACAAAAGAAATTTGATGATTAATGGCGCAGCCAATCAAAACACAGACCACGTATTGTCGCCACTGTCCCTATAAAGGCACTGTAGATTCATCATAAGGAAAGCAGCCCTAGCTCTTATTATTTCAGCGGGACTTTTTAAATAAGATTTATATTTATAATTGAAAGTATAACTTTAACGTACACTTGTGTTACCTACAATTTAAGGCAAATGCTACAATGTCGAATTCTTCTTAACGACTTGACTCTTATAGATAATGCATGCGCCTAGAAAAATTACCAAGTCACCAAATTATAGTGGACTTTAGAAAAATTGAGCATTTGCCATAAATTATCGACAACTTGTACGTCAGAGCAATGGTTACAGTTAACGTAAAAGTTTTAAAATAAGCCCATAGTATTTTGAAATTGAAAAATTAATAGGTTTGTTCCGACAAGCTGGAGACCCCATCCGCAATGAATTGTGTTTGTCAACAAAATGTAGATTTACTGGTCAGTTATGATAGAGTATAGGAATTTCCAGTTTGTTCGTTGACTGATGCACTAAATAATCCCAATATTATTTCTTTACTTGATTTATTTGACAAAATGCAACAAAATAATAGATATATGAAATGAATCATAAAATTTGCATCTATGTATACATCCTGTTACATTATTTAATCAAAATTATCAACGCAAAATCATGGAATAGTTATCATCTATTACCTCATTCATTCAATACTTATTTATGTATATATTACATTTTTTATATCTACGTATTTTCTCTATGAGACCCAAAATTTTCATAAATAAATTCAAGTAACGCTTACATATAAATGATCAAGCGTTATCCGCTTTGTCCTCAATTATAAAATGCATGATCAACATATATTTTACAAAGTGTCTATCTTAAAATTGTCATAATAGATTGTTAAAAATACAATTTAAATCATCAATATAATGGGTAGAAAAGTACAAACAAAACGATAATTTGATAATATGAAATATGAAAAAAGGAGATTTTCGTTCAACGTTTTAAAATCTACAATAAATTCACTGAGATCTACAATTGAATAGTGCATTTCTAGAATTAAGAATATATGAGAAAAGTGTATTTGAGGACATCAATAGATGATTAGCAATGATGCTGTCAAATAAATAAAAGTTATAGGCTCTTTTAGTATTGTGAGCCTTGTATGTTTTGATTTCAGACTGAAATTTTCTGTATGCGATTAATTTCACAGGATCTATTGTCTCTCTAGAGGGATTATGGCTCAAAAATCGTGAAAGTTTCTTATCATTTTCTTTACTGACTAGCTTAATAATTCATTTACACCAAAAAATAGCCAATATCTGACAATGATTTCAACCAGAATATCGCTTGAGTTTGAATGATCCTTACAGTTTATCAAATTTAAACTCAATGTTTTTTTTTAAATAGTTCTCAGAACAGAAGATACATTCAGCAATGACACAAACAAGGAATGAGATCAAATAATCTTGAAATTAAATGTAAGGTTAAAAAATAGAAGAAATAGGTATCAATTTTGATTTGATCTGGCATCTTTGAAGTGTATATCACTGTCTACGCGTCTTTTTGTCAATTGTCGCTACAATTACAATATTTAACTTTGCCTATCATTTGTTTTGCGATAAATCCAGCAATATAGGCGGCTGTATACTTTGAAATTTTTCTTGTTCTATGCAATACTATATTTAAGGGTATTTAAGGCTCTTATACATCATCCAAGCTAGTAACCTCATCAATGTCACCTAAAAAAGAACCTTGAAGGTTCACTAAGGCTCCAGTGCTCTTATCTTCTTCACATAGCGCAAGCTGAGTGACTTGACATGAAATTATTTGTTACTAAAAACTTAAACGATGCGATAAAATGAGAAGCACTGGGCATGTTTTCCCTTCCAGAATAATTTCGAATTCACCTAAAAAAAAACACTGTCAATGCCTCCAGCGTTTCTCACCGTAGGTAGCAGAATCAAAAACATGGAACTGTCAATGTCTACTTGACTTACGCTTCTAAGGGAGGATACTTTGTGGCCGCCGATTATATGGAAATCCTCTTCTTAATTACTACAGTGAGATTTCATCATGAAACTCACCATGCATATTGCTAAGCGAGATATTAGACACACTTATAAGCAGCAGGTTCTGAAATTAACGTGGATTTAGATGATCTAATAAGGGTTTTAGACATCACAATCAATTTACTATAACTAACACATAGAGATTATTCAAAATACCGTAAAAATATTCCTAGAATATTGTTTTATCCTCGATACTTTTGCAAAGGTGGCCGATTGTCATAACTATAAACATCAAAAAGGCAATCAATTAGTATCAAGCTACGAGACACAGTCAGAGAGACGTGCAGATTCATAAGGGATGCGATTTACATTATAGATAGAATTGTGTAACACTATTCTGTCTTTAGAGTATGCAATACCTACAAAAGTCACGTTTGTGTGGGTTAATGATCTAGTACACTGAACAATATCCTTGAAATTTAAAGAGCGATCATGTAATGCATCTCTAGTTCCAGCAAGAATAATAATTATAAGAATACAAAATCTGGCATAATCGGTGCATAAAAAATCAAGCATTCACTTACGTGTGGCTAATTACACAATTGAGTTTAAAAATAGTAGTAATTGTATATTTTTTATTATTCGTAATATCATATTTAAAGTTGAGCGACGGTCTGGCACATGCCCTTGCTCTACTATTAAAATATGATTTCCGGGATCCAGTTTTTTTTTGGCGCATAGTAGTGCATGTGATAATAACTACTTTGCGAAAATAAAGGATACATTTTTTAACAAATGCACATCGATTTATTTCTGGCCAGTTGCGTTGATTAAAAATGTTTCTTTCTCTCTATTTAATGACTTAAACCGTTTTCATTCCAACTGCATTATTGCAGCTGTGATTCACTATATAATGCAACAAGTGCTACCATTTAAAAAGTTGGATATCAAAATGGTAAACGATTCATTAATTTTTTCCATTCCATCAGTTTAGAATTAATTTAGCCGATGCTTTTCAATATGATGATACGCTCCTTGTAAATCAATCACATTTAAAATCCAAAACATTCCTATACCCTGAATGTATCCTTTTAGGCAAAAACCTTTTAGAGGCCACTTTTTCTTTGAACGCCTACATAATGTAAATCTTTAAGGAAGGGTATTTCTATTCGCACACAGAGACTATACTAGCAAAGCATTACTTGCGGTTTGTGGGGGGAAATTTTGCTTTCATCTTCCCAACACTTTGAGGGGAAAGTAACAATGGAATTATGTGTTCGAGGAGCATTTCGGTTCATTTTGATGTGGATTGTGTCATTTGGTATATGACGGAACAGGTGTTTGACGAACAGAATGGATATTTACTTTATACAATGCGAAACAAAAAATATAATTTAGAAAAGGAATTTTAATTTGTAAGTTATTTCGCATCTTATGATAACTTACGAGATAAAATTCTTAATGTTATTCGATTGATGATGTTTGAAATTATTAATGACGCTATTTTACTGTCGTTCGGTAATTTAATTATCCACTGTTTAAAATGAAATAAAAAAAAAACGTTATGTACATAAGACCACATGACAGAAGTGAAAACTTCAAAGAGCATCAAAAGCCGTACGAGAAATGGCATAAACCTATCAGGTCTAGTTATTTGTGTTGTATTTTAAATAGTTTCTGAAAGCAGAGTTTAAAAAATTAAAAATACAAACACGAGTGTTTATAATATATATAATTAAAGAATTGCATTATAATATTAATATTATACATTATCATAATTAAAAAAATAATAACAAAAATAGGTGCAGATATGATGACCTCAAAAATTATCCTTTACATTTAGATAGGAAAATATATTACTATATAATTAGCCATAACGTTACTGTAATATTTTTAACCTGTTCCGATTCGTTTTAGCCCGTTTTGGTGCTTTTGGTTATTTTTAGTTAGTCGTTCAATCAACTTTCCGTTAGTTTCAGTTAGTTCCAATTTATTTTAGTCATTCGAACCAACTCCGATACGTTATAATCAAATTTAATCTTTTTGGTTAGTTTTGGTTAGTCGCAAAAAGTCGGTTCGTTTTGGTTAGTTTTAATTTACTTTACTTGTCGCAACCTATTCCGATACGTTTTAGCCCGTTTTGGTGCTTTTGGTTACTTGTGATTAGTTTTGGTTAGTCATTCAATCAGCTTGCGGTTAGTTTTAGTTGTTTTAAATTATTTTAGTAATTTGAATCGGTTCCGATACGTTATAACCATATTTTTTTTGCTTAATTTTAGTTAGTCGCCAAAAGTCGGTTAATTTAAGTTCGTTTCAACTTACCTTAATATTTAATCTGCTCCAAAACGTTTTAGCCCATTTTGGTGCCTTTGATTAGTTTTGGTTAGTCGTTCACTCAACTTTCGGCTAATTTCAGTTAGTAGTAATTTATTTTAGTCATTTGAACCGGATCCGATACGTTATAACGAATTTTGGTTTCTTTGGTTATTCTTGGTTAGTCACCAAAATAAAGTTAATTTGTGTTAGTTTTAACTTACTTCAATATTTTTAAATCTATTTCGATACGTTTTAGCTCGTTTTGCTACGTTTAATTACCTTTAGTTAGTTTTGGTTAGTCATTAATTCAATTTTCGATTTCTTTCAGTTAGTTCCAATTTATTTTATTCATTTGAACCGGGTCCGATAAGGAGGTATAATCAATTTTAATGTTTTTGGCTAATTTTAGTTAGTCGCCAAAATTCGTTTCATTTTGATTTCAACTTACCTTAATTTTTTTATCTGTTCCGATATGTTTAAGACTTTTTTGGTGCCTTCGGTTACTTTTGGTTAGTGATTCAATCAACTTTCAGTTAATTTCAGTTAGTTAATTTATTTTAATTATTTGAACCGGTTCCGATAAGTTATAACCAATTTTAATGATTTTGGTTATTTTGGGCTAGTCACCAAAATTCGGCTATTTTTAAATCTATTTCGATGCGTTTTAGCACGTTTTGATGCTTTTAGTTACTGTTGGTTAGTTTTGGTTAGTTATTCAATAACCTTTCAGTAAAGTTCAGTTATTTTTAATATATTTCAGTCATTTAAACCGGTTCCAGTACGTAATAAGCAATTTTAATGTTTTTGGTTAGTTTTGGTTTTTCGCCAAAATACGGTTAATTTGGAATAGTTTTAACTTACTTTTCAATATTTTTAATTTATTTCGATACGTTTTAGTCCGTTTTGGTGTTTTTAGTTACTTTTGGTTAGTTTTGGTTAGTCATTTAATCAATTTTCGGTTACTTTCAGTTAGCGCCAATTTATTTTAGTCATTTGAACCGGTTCCGATACGTTATAATCAAATTTAAACACATTAAATTTGATTTGTTTGGGTAGACGCCAAAATTTTGTTCATTTTGGTTAGTTTTACCTTACTTTCATTTTTGTAACCTGCTCCGATACGTTTTAGCCTAGTTTGGCGCTTTTCGTTAGTTTTGGTTAGTGGTTCAATCAACATTCGGTTAGTTTCAGTTAGTTCCAATTTATTTTAGTAATTTGAACCAGTTTCGATACGTTATAATCAAATTTAATGTTTTGGTTGGTAGCCAAAATTCGGTTTGTTTTGGTTATTTTTAACTTACTTTAATTTTTGTAACCTGGTCCGATACGTTTTAGCCCGTTTTGGTGCTTTTGGTTAGTCGTTCAATACACTTTCGGTTAGTTTCAGTTAGTTCCAATTTATTTTAGTCAGTTGAACTGATTCCGATTCGTTATAATCAAATTTTAGTTTAAATAAACAAACCAACACGATCTCTCTCGCGTATGACGTCATGTGTGGCAAATGTAGCATGCACTTTTTAAGATTTGAGGTCCTATACTAGGAAAACAGAAACATGTTCAATGTTAATACTTGAAAGAGTGTGTAATATCTACATAACATGTGTAGGATACAAAAATGTTAGAAATAATCCTAATAACTCCAATATCAACAAATATTTTGAACGTACTTACCGCAAATATATTGTTATGAAATCTCGAGTAAAATCAGCAGAATATGCTGCTTTTCGTTAGAAAAATTCATAAATTCTCGGATCCTCGTCCATTTTCCTAGCTTGAAATTAGTGAAGGGACTCTCCGAATACAAATAATCGAAGTATTCGATTCGGGCTATTGTTCGAATGCATTCATTTCTCAACGAAGAATTCGAATCCCAGAAATATTCGAAAGCGCTGACAACGAATTTATGTCCGTCGAAGCAGAATGAATTATGAATCGTCACAATTTGCGCCAACTGCGATTATAATATTACGTGTTCGATTATGCAGGTCTGTCGTCTGAGCAACAAATAATGGCGGGCTTTTTTTGTATTATGATGAACGAAAATCGAAAACTATAAAAAGCATAAAGTAGAGTAGTTTACATATTATGGTAGTTACATATTATGGTAGTTAGTCTTTAATAAACTTTTACATAAAATCAAAACAAAACAACTTTTAACCAATATTTTATTTTTTAATCCAATGCTTTCACTAATCTGTTTAAAACATTTTGCGTTTATGCTTAAATGAATCAAGAATTCAAGGTCAAAAATTCACAGTCCTTCGCAAAGATGCAATGTCCCCCCCGACATTAAAAATGGTGAATAAAAACGCAAAAATGTGATTTGTGTTGTAATTTAAATAGTTTATAAAAGCAAAGTTTAAAAAAGCAAAAATACAAACACGAGTGTATAATATATTTGTTTAAAAAATGCATTTTTAACATTGATATTAAACATTATCACAATTTGCCAAAAAAAAGTGCGAATATGAAGACCTAAAAAATACCCTCCACTAGTAGATAGGAAAATCTATTAATATACAATCAGCCATAACGTTGCTGTAATATTTTTAACTTGTTCCGATTCATTTTAGCCCGTTTTGGTGCTTTTGGTTACATTTTGTTAGCATTGGTTAGTCGTTCAATCAACTTTCGGTTAGTTTCAGTTTGTTCCAATTTATTTTAGTCATTTGAACCGACTCCGTACGTTATAATCAAATTTAATGTCTTTGGTTACTTTTGGTTAGTCACCAAAATTCGGTTCGTTTTGTTTAGTTTTAACTTACTTTCATTTTTGTAACCTATTCCGATACGTTTTAGCCCGTTTTGGTGCCTTTGTTTACATTTGATTAGTTTTGGTTAGTCATTCAATCAGCTTTCGGTTAGTTTTAGTCAATTTTAATTTATTTTAGTTATTTGAACCGGTTCCGATACGTTATAACCAATTTTAATGTATTTGGCTAATTTTAGTTAGCCGCCAAAATTCGGTTAATTTAGGTTAGTTTCAACTTATTTTAATATTTTTAATTCGGTTTGATATGTTTTAGCACTTTTTTGTGGGTTTGGTCGCTTTTCGTTAGCCATTTTTAATTTGTTCCGACACGTTTTAGCCCGTTTTGGTGTTTTTAGTTACTTTTGGTTAGTTTTGGTTAGTTATTCAATCATCTTTCGGTTACTTTCAGATAGTATCAATTTATTTTAGTAATTTGAACCGGTTCCGATATGTTATAACCAATTTTAATATTTTTGGTTAATTTTAGTTAGTCGCCAAAATACGGTTAATATGGGTTAGTTTCAACTTACTTTAATATTTTTAATCTGTTCCGATACGTTTTAGCCCTTTTTGGTGCTTTTGGATAGCTGTTCAATCAACCTTCGGTTAATTTCAGTTAGCTTCATTTTAGTCATTTGAACCCATTCCGATAAGTTATGACCAATTTTAATGTTTTTGGTTAGTTTTAGTTAGTCGCCAAAATTTGGTTAATTTGGGTTAGCTTTAACTTACTTTAATATTTTTAATCTGTTCCGATACGTTTTAGCACGTTTTGGTGCTTTGGTTTACTTTTGGCTTGTTTTGGTTAGTCGTTCAATCAACTTCGGTTAGTTGCAGTTAGTTGCAATTTATTTAAGTCATTTGAACCGATTCCGATACCTTATGATCAAATTTAAGCATAAGTAACCAAACTAACACGATCTCTCACGCATATGACGTCATGTGTGGAACTGTAGCATACATTTTTTCACCATTTGAGGCCCTATACTAGGAAAACAAAAACATTTTCAATGTTTTAATCTAGAACCATACAATTTGTAACTTTTGATTTAAAAACAAGACTTTGAAATCACTCGAAATCTCGAGAGTGGGCGGTATAAAAAAATTAATTCTTAAATCATTTATCATCATAAAGGAGGGGGTGGTAATTAATTTTATAATTAACCACTTTAATTAGTGGACTGTATCAAAATACGTTGGTGGGGGTTTTATTCATAGGCTCTGAATTGAAACATGTATTTTAGGGATCACGTACCTTAATAATGCAAGATTTTAATTTGCATTAAATATGATCGACATATACAATGATTTTTAGCTACTTCCATGCATTCATCCTTTCACACATAAAACTAAATACTGTATATGAGGTTATTTATTACTAAATGTCTAACAAAACTTCTTGATTATCTGAATCTACCATGAACTTCCCTCTTTACTAACAGTAATCATACTTTCTTTATTTCAAAATTTCATCTGACTGCCTTTCCGTTCACACTAAATACCTTGTTACTTTTCTTCCTCTACAATTTTCTCAACTTAACTTCACCAGAGTTATAAGACTTAAAAACTTTATTCGAATCTTGAGTACAGGAATAGATCTGTCTAACTACAATTCTCCAACCGCCATATTACCTTCTTCTATCTTCAACAGGAGAGACGTAGAGTTGTGTGTCTCGGGAAAATACGACGCCCAAGATTATTAATTGCATAAGTCTACACATTTTAACTTAAACGTCATGTCCCAATACTAAGAGACTATTAGTTAAATTTCCCATAATTCATCAAAAGCAAAGCTATCTAATCAAATTCTTGAATACGACGAAATATGGAACACTTGCAAATTTTTTAAGTTATCTGCATGCTTCCTTTTAAAATTAATTTTCTCGTACTTCCCGATCTCGTACGGAAAATTGTTATAAAACTTTTTATAGTAGAAGTATCAACCTACGAATCTAAAATAGATTTTGAAGGCAGCTATGCGTTAGCTAGCACGTACGATTAAAATAAATTGTTCAAAGTGAAAACCAAAAAAATTAACAATTCGACATTTTTAATCGTATCGATGAGAATATTGGATATGTTATACTCGTATCACTCCTCTTTAATGTGCAAAAGTTTGGTTGCACCAAATTATTATATTGACCTGTAGTATAATATTATGTGTTGGCGTGTGTCAAAACTCGAAAAGGCGAAAATTTTAAATTCCACTAGCTCACCCTGTATAAAAGGCATCATCATTTCTATGTGATGGCTAAAAATAAATTACCGACGGACGTCGCGCGCCGGCGCGGCGTCTGCCAAATCTCCAATTGCCAGTGGCAGCCGCTTTCGAGAAAAAAAAAATATTATCATAGCAAATAATAGCAAATATGCAAATCCGGGCATGACGCGTTACATTTCATGAACTACAGAAAAAAAGTGCGCTGAACGCGCCTAAAGAAGTTTCCACTTCAAACAATTAATATTAAACCTATATAATTTTGTGTTTATATCGTAAAATAGATCTCTATCTAAATGAATGTAACATTAAAAATTATGCGAAATGAACAATAAAATGTGGAGAAAAGTTAATTTTATGGTTCTGGTTTAAGTATAAACAGGAAAAATTGGTTCGGTAAAACTCAAAGGGAGAGAAAGAGCATGTCACTTATTCAGCTGAATATATATTTATTTATACCGTGGCTGAAGTACGAAGATTTAGAATCTTGGTTTGCACATGCATAAAGTTTCTAGAAATTAAATGTAACGTTATCTTTTTATGCTTGGCTCGCTGATTTTTTTGCGCTTTTTTTTCTAAAATTCTGAGTTAAAGTTTCATTACTGAGATAACCCACCTCTTTAAAATACTATTTCATTAGAGCTGATACATTAATTTTTGAGACACCCTATATAATGTATATATTTTAAGACACCCTTTATACATGTAAAAGATAAATCGAGTCATAAATTGAAGTCGAGTTTTTGCGAGGTTTTTTGGAGGAGATCCGATAAGTATTGCTCGAGAACGAAAAATAGAGAGTCAGAAGCCAGCGGGGTGTACGGTTTATTTTGGTGAATTATTTTGCTTCTGTGTTTCAATATGTCATTACAAGTCGGTAAAATGAATCTTATAATATTGTCATTAACATAATTTGTACCATTATATATTTTATATTCATTGATAATTAATATTTGATGGCCTAACGTGTATACATTTTCATATTGTTAGTAACATAATTTACATAAATATTTCTTCTAATCTCATTGATAATTAATATTTGATGGCCTAACATGTGTATACATTTTCATATTGTTATTAACATAATTTACGTAAATATTTCTACTAATCTCATTGATAATTAATATTTGATGGCCTAAGATGTGTATACATTTTCATATTGTTATTAACATAATTTGCATAAATATTTCTACTAATCTCATTGATAATTAATATTTGATGGCCTAAGGTGTGTATACATTTTCATATTGTTATTAACATAATTTGCATAAATATTTCTACTAACCTCATTGATAATTAATATTTGATGGCCTAAAATGTGTATACATTTTCATATTGTTATTAACATTATTTGCATAAATATTTCTTTATCTTCTTGAATAATTCATATTTGATGGCATAACATGTGTATATATTTGGATAT
>MU182067.1:296019-350205 GCA_016904865.1 Pissodes strobi
TAAATATTTCTTTATCTTCATGGATAATTCATATTTGATGGCATAACCTGTGTATATATTTAATGAAATCGTGTTATGCTGTGATCAACACTGCTTTAAGTGAAAATATAAAATGTATTATTTGCTGCCTCTTCGTGCTAGGGTTTTAATATTAGAATGAGTGAGAGAGTACACAAGGGCCTTGATGAGTCTATACTAACCATTTCCTATCCTGACGGGAGAATATCCTAGTTATAAATATAATGATCGTTCTAGAGATAAGTTTAAAACTATGCTATGGTATTGTCCCATATTTGCAACTAAATAGCTGGGTAGCCTCCGTAATCCAGGACCTCAGTACCTACCAACGGCGTCTGGTTAACTAACAAAAACCTCTTCAGTTTTAAATGTATTGTTACAAGTGTGGAACTACGAATTGTGGTACGGGAGACAGTAATTTAATTAATTATTATACTAATAGATTATACAGCATCATCCGGTTTCGGAATTTAGATCGAGGGTTTCTCTGCCATACTCTTTCCCCTCGTGAATTCCAGGCTGAGTCCGGCACGCTTTTCTTTAATAAATTATGCATGCTAGGAATCTGTGGTTTAATTTGCATGACGCACCTTTCCCTCAAGTTTCCCTAATTGTGTCTCGTTGACGCGCATAATGAGTGAGTAAAATTGTGCATGATAATAACACATCGTAGGTATTCGTCCTCTTTTTAATCTATTTCTTTTTAATCTAATTTGACGATCATTGGCAAAATAAAGGCAAACCACAATTTTACTTATCTGATTCAACTATGTTGAATCGACCCGGGTACGTTATACTACATTACATATATATACTGAAGTAACACTCTAATTAAATAACACTCTCATTATTTGCTCCTGACACTGGGAGTACTCTAGCTATAGACTGGCTCTCATCTTGAGACCTTCACTTTTGTTTTTGACTTAAATAAAATTGAGTCTTGGCCTGGTATTGAGTGTAGTTACTGCAATGAGAACTAAGGAACCATAACTGATTATATGCACTTTTTGCATACTTTTGTATTTTTGACGGAGAAATGTACATTTTAAGAACTATTGCATATCCAAGCAGGTTTTGGTATTTATGTGTTATTATCTTACGTTTATGGTACCACTCCATCGCGCCGCCTGAACGGTGCGGCGCCTGAACCCTTGAACTCGATTAAGAGATTTTCCTAAGAGGGCTATAAATTGGCTAATAAAGTAATAAAGTACATAAAGTAATAAACTATTCTTCTATTGAGAAATTGAATTAGTATAAGCGTTTTTTTGGCCAGATGTTTTAACTAGAATTTGTTTACCTATAACTTATACTTTCTACAAATTATTTATTTGTTCACATTTGTGACAGTTTACCAGTATTATTGAGGCTGTCGTTTATCGTAGCCGCAGTTAGTATTGTACGCCCAAACAAAGTGGAAGTGAAATTAAAAGTGGTGATTATATCGAAACTTCGATGTACTTCGTGGATTAAGCCTTATCCAGGAGTTGGTTTGAACGGTGATCATGTTTTTTGCGAACCTTATTCAAAAGTTGTGTCCTGTTCGAAGAAATTCCAAATAGGCCAACACATTAAGATGCCGTCTCACATTGCTAAGGTTAACAAGATGAAGTGCGGTCCCATTCAGTCATCGTTGAAGCAGTCTTTTGAGACTTATAAAAATGATGACCTTTGCCAGTCAGAATTTAACGAAGATCTGTGTAAAATGTTTTTGGCTGCTAATATTCCGTTAAGTTAAGCAAGCTGACCAACCCTTAAAGTTACTCGTTTTGTTTAAGACACATTAACACATCACTTTCCTATAGATAAACATCTTGTACTGGTGTCCGTGTGTCATATATGGTAAAGGCGGGACAGAATTTGAAAATATTTTAACTTGCCTAGCTCACGGATTAGATAAGGTGGCGGAAATTATTAGAGCTTTCTTCCCGTGGGTCGATGACCTAATAGCAAATGTAGCGAAAATATTCATAAAGACCCCATTAAGAGTGCAGTTTTACAAGGCTAATTTGCTCGGAGTGCCATTACCACCTGAGCCTGTCGTGACCAGATAAGATTCCTGGATTCCTGTGGCAATACTTTATGCAGATAATTTACAAGATTTGAAAGACTTAATTTCGCAAATGCCTGATGATTCACAGTGCATCGAAAAGTGTAAAGAAATAGTTCAAAATGTTACAGTGGAACAACAATTAATCAATATTAAATGTAACTATGTATTTCTAGCAGACAGTGTTTTGCAACTAGAAAAAAAAACGTGTACAAGTCTACCAGTGTCGATGAATGTAATAGAAACATAAAACATGTGTACAAAATTGCAAACAAATACAAGATGAGGTAGGAAATAGAAATAATAAGGTTTTAAGGCAGGGCATAAATATAATGTCAAGGAAAACTGTAAATAATTTGACTATTGAATACGCCCTAGTTCCAAAATTAAAATTTTGCCATATAACTTCACTAGATGCAGAGAGATCGTTTTCTTTGTTCACAATTTCACACATGTTCTTAATGATAGATTAACGCATATTCATTGCATATTTATATATTTTTTTGCATATATCTTGCATAATTTTAAAAAATATGTATATATCTGCGCATATTCTTAAGATTCTTGGTTGCATATAATCCGGTATTTAGTTATAACGAGAACGAATTCTCGTCTCGTTAGGTATCGCCAGTTTATCTGCTAGAATCTCCAAGAAATTTATTTAACACCTTTTTTAGAAATTAGATGATTTGTGACAAAAACTAGAAGCAATAACCCACAAACGAGAAAAATAATTTAGTTCCGAATAAGAATGTTATCACTATGTCCTAAGTAATGAATAATGCAGATTAAATGACGAGTGAAATCCTTCGGATAGACCGGAGTGCTGCAAAAACATATTGTTAAGAGAATTTTCTCGAGTTTATGGAGAATGATCATCGATCTCTGTGGAAAATGATTAATTGAAGGTAAACGGCAATTCAGCGACGTCAGGAGCAAACTTGCGTGTCTTTAAGAACGACTCGTCTATTAATCATAATGTTATACGAGGGTTTACAGCAAGTGTATTTACTTGTGTGGATATTTCATTAAAGTTGAATGTTTTCCTAGTCAAATTTATTACTAAGCCAGCTATGGCCACTGCTCCACTACTGCGTCTAGCTAGAATTGTAATGTATTCCTATGTCAACTGTCCTAGGATAGTACTATTTCGATTATAGTTTAAGTGTACGGTGGCGTTAAGAATTCTTGTAGTTTGAAAAGTTTTTTTTATAGCCATTCAATATCTTTGGAACGTTAAAGAGTTAAAATTCTTATTCTTATTAGTAAATTATTTATTTACTATCTATTTGTGGAGATGAATCCTAGGATGTAAATTTTAAAATCTTGTAGCAGCTGAGCCTAAAGGTTCCAAAAAGAAAACTTTTTTGAAGAAAAATTGAGATTTATAAGTATAAAAGTACTGAAATATGATTGCGAAACCTTCCTCTTTCATTATTTTGAATTACCTGAAATTAACTGGCTCATTCCTTGTCAGATATGGTAAAACCTCAGTAAAAATTTTAATTTAAATTATTTTGACATAAGAATTTTCACTTTAGCCGAAAAATTCTACATTCCGGTATTCATTTATCTGCAACATGATTTATTAAAGGTGTTTGAATAGGTCTTCTTTATATGACCCATCCCAGAAGAAAAGAAACTAGTGGAGTATCTAATCGACATCCAATCTAGCTCATGAATTTTATAATATTTCTCCTCATCTTCGACAGCAGCTACAATTTCAGACATCAAATGTCGTAGGCGCAATTACATGTTAAAATATACGCTTAAAAAAATGTAACTTGATTTCCCATGAACCAAGTTCAATCGTTATTTTTTACAGGATAATCCCAATTAGTTGACTCGTTTAAATAGAAATATTCATCTATTTTACTTCAGAAATAGCCCCGCAAAAGCATATTTTGAGATATTCGATCTCTGGTGCTACAGAATACAATAATTTTGAAGCGTGTAGTTTGAGAACATTGTCTTCTATTAGCTTTAATAGTAATCTCATGCATTTTGTTAATAAATATTTATGATAGACAACACATGAACCGGTACGGCCCAAAATATAGCTTAGTTTGGCGCATTTTTACTCGGCCAGATTAAATCCGATTGAAATATTCTTTTGGGTTACCATAGGTTCACTCCTCTGATATAATTCGCGCTTTCTGTGTAATAAAAATATTATTATTATTTTTTTAATTTGAAAGAAAAATTAAAAGATATTCAATGCTCGTGGAGCTATGACGAGTCACCGAGATTAGTCTAAATGTAAACTTACCGAAATCGATCAGTTATCCACCGCGAACGCGGCGGGTCGGAACGCAAGGCCTTGTAGCAAGCTGTAAAGTGAGCGCGCAATTTGCTCGCTGCACAATTAACCGGAGAAAGGTTCTTTGGGCGCCACCGGGTTCGTTACGGACCAAACTGGAGATCCCCGCGTTATTCGTGGAGCCTGCTGCAAGACCTCTGCTCCCCCAAGGTAAACCTGGCCGATCAGATTCGCAAAAGAAAAGAACGTCACCACCAAAACTAGTAGAGCTGAAAAGTTTTGATAAGAAAAATTGTCAAGCCAAATAAAAACGCCGTAAATACAATCTCTTTATTTGAAAAGATCAAAATGAGCCAAGGTAATTGCCAAAAATAGCGATAAATACAAAAAAGGTGTAAAAGCAAATTGAGGAGGCCAAAATATTAATATATACTTTCAAGTGCGATACCAATGATTGTAGGTGGTTTGAACCCTAATAAAACTAAACTATCTAACAATAATGAACTTAGCAGTAAGAATATAAAATTTATCAGTGGTTGACCAAAACTCTATGTAGATTTATTTTAAATGAAGATGAAATAGGCACCACTTAAGTGCCTAAGAGCCCCACAGTTATTTTATAACAGACATTTAACACTAAAAATTTTAAGCACATAGCTTTCTCGGAGGTTTTACCATCAGGTGAACCAGGACGGCTTGTTCCGGAACCAAGCTGGGTCGAAAACCCTCCGAAGTCCAATTCGTCTGGCCGGTCCAGTGAACTGTCTGGTCACATCAGGTAAGCAAGTTCCGCCAAGCCAAATCTACAGCAGTTCAGCCAGGTAGGTGAACCATCAAGTTCCCGCCTGATGAAAGGACGTCCAAATTCTCGCCCGATGGAAGGACCCTAGGAATGAAAACATTCCCTAGTAACGAGTCACAACAATATGTGAACCGATAGCTATTATATACTCTACGTTCGAAAGAATAATTTAGCAGAATTTCAAATTTCCGATTAAAGAGATTTTTATTTTAAATAAAATTCAAAAATGTACCAAAAGTTAAAAACAAACAAAGAATAAATGAGAAACAGAGCATCACCGGAATAATATATTAGAGCAATCAAAATGTTACAACTAATACTTAATATTAGTTATGCAGAAAACTAAATATGCTCAGTTCGCCCAAGGGAAGCCGACACATCAGTTAAAAATAATATTACAGCCTTTTAGAAAGAGGAAATAAGCAGTCCAATAACTCGGACTGAGTTTGGCATCGCAAAATAAACGTACATAATCCTTGAAAGCAGTAACTAACAGCAATAGTACAAAATAAAAGATAAATGAATGTAATTAAATGGATTGTTCCTAGTCTGGTACCGATAAAATACATACCATATTGATAAAAGAGTTCAAGTATGATCTAAATAATGAATAAAAGCACTAAAATAAACTTCAATGAAAAATCATACTAAACGAATTTGACAAATAAATGGTCTGACTGACCTTCCCATATTATTATTAAATATAATTCATGGCCGTTTCTGAATTTTAATAACTCAAAAGAAAAGTTCAAGTAGCAGCATAATTGACGATTGAACCCAAACCAGTCAAATATACTTAAATAAAAACATCGTACTAAACGAATTTGGCAAATAAAAGATCCGAACGACCTTACGATATTAATATCAAAAAGATAGCGAGTCTCTACATTTATTTTTGATAAAACGAGAATAAAGCTCAATAAAGAAAACGACAATGAACGAAAACACACAAAAATATGTACTCTGCATTAAACGACGTGATCTGATGGCTTCCCTTAGTACGGTAACTAATAATAAACGAAACTGCATTACCTAACCCCTAACAACCGAATTTCCCGGTTTAGTGTCTAATTAATAATTAAAAATCAAAAACCCACACGAAATACTAGAAGTTGATTGCAAGATTAAATAATAAAATTAAAGATAAAAATCATAATTCCCCATTGCATTGATTCTAACTCCGGTAGAATAATAAATTCCATGAAATTAGCGGTTTAAGCATTAATCGCAACTTATGGCTGTAGAAAATAGATGCCTCTGATAAAGCGAAATAGAAATCAATGGTTAAATTTTACACTCGTTGCTAAACCGCCCCAGAAATGTCAAATAAATCGAACTACTAAATTACCGAAAATCTACATTACATTTTGTCGGAAACAAAATAAAAATGATTAATTAGGCTGATCGCAAGGCCCCGTGAAAAAACCATAACGACTATTTCATTCAAATATAGAAGCCCAAAAGCTTAAATTAATCTCTGATCAATTTGACGTCACACCGAATAATCAAGCCAATCAAATCGAGTCCAATATGAATGAAAACGATTAATTTAATTATCATTAAATAATAAACTAGGCCACCCGAGCAGTAAAAAAAACTATCAACCCTTATTAATCTCTAATTAGGATGACGTCACGCCGATTAATTAGGCTATTACATCAAGTCCGATATGAACGAAAAGCGAAATAATACAAAAATGCAATTAATAAAGACCCTAGAAACGTAAAACATCTGCAATTAATAAAGAAAACTTACCTCTTAAACTGAGGGCGAAACTACGCTGTACATAAAAAACGCCAAGTAACACAATGGCTGCCTACGCCAGAAAAAAACCAATTCCAAAAATCCTCGCCTGGCGAGTTTTTCCCGTATCTACAGGCCTAAAACTTAACGAAAACAAATCGCAATGACTCATACGGGAATCACTACGTTTTTAGCTGGCAATATCCACAAAACAAATTTTAAATGAATCGACTGAACAACGGAAAGGCTACTCTGGAAAAAGGAATCGTACCTACAAATCCGTCTAGCGCTTCGAAAGATCAAGTCAGCACGCAGGAAATTTCAATGCGGCGTTTCTCAACGCACCAATAAAACAGATTCCTTAGGTCATGCGGGACAGATATAAAATCCAATTCAATATCGGAATTAGATTTCGTACTTCGAACGGAAGTAGGAATAGTACCGGGAGCATACTAGAAATTCACTTCTAGTTAGCGACCAAAACGGAATGTCGCAATTCTGACGACTGCCAATTTTGTTAAGACGGCAAGTCTACAGGGATTTTAATAAAGCACAGCTAATTCAATCAATTTGATTCCAAATCGTCAGCTGCTACATTATATGACTTTAAATTTTAGACAAACCACCTGGATCACTGTGGGTAGAGATGTTTAGTGCTTTAAGGCTGTCAATTCCCATTTTTGGGAATTATTGTGCCCTGAAGAGCAAATGAATTGGCGCACTTAAAATTGTATTCCATTGGATATATCATAACCTTTGTATCACTCGTTTGACTGGCCTTTCCTTTATTTTGTAGGGCTATCATTTGGTATTCCGGAACAAATACACGATGTATGGATATTGTCATGAGAACAATTTTTTAGTTATAATAAAAAAGTGCGGAAAGTCCTGGTTCGACAGAAGATGCGAAAGAGCTGTAGGCAGGAAACAGCGAGTACTAGCAGCAAAATCAGACCGCTGAAAGACGCAATTATTCTACTGGAGCGAGAAACGATGCACACGTGTGATTGACAAAACACAATCACAGGATCAGGAATAAACTTTTGCATTGCCCCTGCATTCCTGGTTCCAGGAATTTCTGGTCTGTAGCAAAAACAGGAAGTAATAACTTTACAAAAACGTCACTCTCACCCTTGACAAACGAACGCGGCGTCACGGCGACTACAGCTAAGGAAAAAGCAAACATGCTCGCCGAAATTTTTTCATGGCTCTCTACCTTAAACGTCCCCCATGGCATGGATCTCCTCATCATAAACAACGTCAACACTACCATGGCAGAAGCCAAGTTTCATCACTGTGATACTCACAAAATCCTCAAAGCAAACATAAAAGGGATTAAGACCGGACGGAATACCTGATGTTGTGTTAAAGAACAGTGCCAACGAACTAACACCTATTTTTTCCAGGCATTTTCCTCTGTCTTACCGAAAACGGATTGACCCATCTACTTGGAAAGTCGTTCGGGTGTATCCTGTTACATCTAACCCAAACTAACCCAAACTAGGCCCTCAAACTATCGCCCAATTGTCTTGCTTTCAATAAACTCCAAAATCATGAAAGGTGTAGCCAATCAGCAACCACTTAAGTACCTCCAGACCAACAGAATAATTAGCGACAACCAATACGGCATTGGCAAAGAGAGATCGACAGGAGATACATTGCCCTATGGATGGGGTAGGGCAATTGAGAACTACGTATAATTTCGAGCGATTGCGTTGAATATATCAAAGGTATTCGGTAGAGTTTGGCATGACGGATTACTTAACATACTCCTTCGGACTGCCAGCGTCTCTACGGTTGGCTTGCCAGTTTCTTAAAAACCGATCTCTGCACGTTGCAGTTGATGGATACATCTCAGACACATTTCCCATTAATGCAGGCGTGCCTCAAGACGCAATACTGTCGCCAACCCTGTTCCTCATTTATATTAATGACCTGCTGACCGAAACCAATAATCTTGTCTACAATTTTGATGATGATAGTACTCCTGTCTTCCAATTTAGATCAGAAAAACCTTTACCAGCGACTGAGACTTATCACCGCAGACAGGAACATATTACAACAAATAATCAGGTCTATAGAGTTAGATCTTAGGGAGATATAAATTTGGTCCAGATCAATGCAGTAAAAACCCAAGCAGCCACGTGTACGAAGAAAGTCAATACGGCGGGCCCTGACATCATAATTGCAGGATCGAGCATTTCTTCGTCCTCGTCAATAGGACAACTGGTTGTCTCGGTCAGAGCAATACGTCTTGCCATGAACACGTTGCTAACATCGCAAAATCAGCCTCTCAGAAGCTTGGCGCAACAAAAGACTGTATACACCGCAGCAGCTGCTCTTGCTCTACAAATCGAAATAAGACCGTGCTTAGAATATTGCTCACATATCTGTGTCGCCGCACCTAAGCACGTCTTAAAGCTACCAGATTCCATTCAGAAGAGAGCTGTGCGTCTTTTCGCGACCCGGAGTTGCCCCGGGATCTGGATAGTATGGAACACCGCAGGCATGTGACCAAGAAGATATTTTCACTGCAGATGCTCCCAGCATTCTGGCCCGCCTCATCCCGCCCTCAGCAACGCATGCCAGATAGTTACGACAGACGGCAAGAGCTCACCCATTCGTCGTACAACTGGAAACACCTAGAAAATCGCTTTACAAGGACTCCTTTGTCTGGCGCACAGCATTACTGAGGAACTCACTCCCAGGGCATCTGTTTCCTTCTAATTATAACCTACAGCTATTCAAGAACCGTGCCAATCAACATCATCTTACACACATCGCTCATCGAATGCCATATGATCTCCCTTTAGTGCGTGTGTCACTACCATAAAAAAAACATGTAAGATTATTTCTATTCATTTTACTGACGATTCCTTTGAATTATTATAAAGTATGTCCAATTTCTGATACAGTGAGGTGAGAAATATAATTATATGAAGGTACGAAGAAACGAATCGGTAACACAGAAGATCTAGCTATGGCCTTTGCTGCAAAAATTAGTTTCGGACAGTTGGATTAATATGAAACTATATATATTATTACTACGATACCACGATATTAATAAGTGTACGGTAGGTTCACTGGAGACAAATTTCCAATTTTGCCGACAGTGTTTGGCGTTGGAGGGAAACCGAATTAATCTGGTTCGTGGCCTGCGGTGGCTCGGCTATGAGGGACCGCATACCGTCAGTGTGCAAACGCCCTAAGATTGTGGTCTGTCGGGTCGCGTTGAAATAATATCCGAGGAAATAATTTTGCAGCAACGAATACTTTTTGAATCTCTCCCGACAGGCTGCTTGCCGATTTATATCGTGCTGTAGATGTGCGGCGGCTTTTGAGTTTGATGCAAAAACATCAAAACGATTTTGCTGACTGACTCTACTCGATATTATTTGTACTCTGTCATTACGAGCAAATAATGAACCAACTTGTTCTTTTCGTAGAGCTTCTTGATGGCTTGCCAGTTATTTCCATACTATCTGATGGTAATCTGAAGAAAACACAATGGCGATTTGTCACTAAATTAATAAAACTCTTGTCCATTCCCCAGTTGCGATCATTTAAATCTCTGTATGTTTAACAAAAGTTGTGTCGAGCTTCACGATGTTTTAGAGGTAGGTTTGGACCCGTTGCCGCTTTTTTCAGGGTTCAAAATACTGTAGATTCCCTATTTTTTTTATTGCTTACAAGTACTTCTATCAGGCGCCGGCGGCGCCGGTTGCCTTTCACAGCTGTCTAAAACCAGTTTCTAAGGCACTATAGTAGAATAAAGCGATCGCCATGATACGTTCTTTTTCTGAGAGAGCAAAAACCAGATCTCCTGTGGTACTGATTCGTTTTTTCGTACTATGGCATTTTTCTATATATGTTCGCAAACTATACCAAAAAATTGGATAAACTAAAATGATCAGGAAAATGAAAAGTAGCACCTTAGATATTGATCAGAGCAGTTCTATGTAGCAGTGCTTAAAAGCCTATAGCTCTCAAGCAAAATAAGGAAAACACCAAAGAACAAAAGAGATAAGGAAACACACATCTCACTCCAGTATGGTTGTTATGAAAAAAAAATGTAGGTCGTAAGTCATGAAAGCCATAGGATGTTTTAAAATCAATTGAAAAAATCGCACTATCTATTTCCACTGAAAAACTTATAAACTTTATGTTATCGGTACATCCTGAATATATGCTGGAATGCCAAATTATAAAAACTAAAGAAACAAAAAAAAAGATTACCCCGATCTATCGAACGATTCTATGAAGTTTCCGACTATATCAATTGCTGGTGCATCACTTTTATGCCCTTCAGTGCATTTCTCTTCCTTAGCTTCATTTTTTGCAAATCAAGCCGCTCATGTAAGATCATTAATCATTAATGTTTAGTTCATATTTGCATTATTATTCTCAAAATGTTTGGCATAGGCTCACTACGATGTGAGAATTAAAAAATACCTAATGCTCTATTTTATTTGGAGGCATTTTTGTGACCTGTGCCTTTTTCAAACCTCGTAGTAAGCCTATGATAGGTAGTCGATTTATAAATCTAGCATCCACTATTAAGTTTTTAAAGTTTTTTTACAATCGGTTTGGCATAGGTTTGGGAAAAGTAAAACTAAGGTTGATACATTTAATATTTAACAGTAATGGGATTATCTCGTAAGAGCAGTTCAAAAATCATCTAGAGTTAATAACTTGGCGATCGAGACGGTATATTAAGATTTAATGAACTTGAATGAATTTACTGTGCTTTATTAATACTTATTTGTCACCGAATTTTGCCGTATGCCGTATTGAGATACTTATGGACCTTTTTATAAAAAAACTGGTTCTATAAAGGTTTGCGAATTTTATTATTGTGATATATTGCCTCTAAATTGTTTTGCTGTGTTTATAATCATTTCTACTAACTCTGTAAGAAAGTACATTTATTTTCAAAACTGCCAGCCATAACGAATACATAAAAAAGGGACCAAAAATTCAATTTTCCAGCATCCTTCCGTTATACCTTATCGTAAAAAGGGCGCAAATTTTAGGGACCCTGCGTGCTATATAAGTTTTCTCTACCTGTCCGTAACGACTTTTTTAAGTAATATATGTCTGGATCATTTTTTATCTGTCCACGTATCCGCATGTCATATATTAGGGTTAGAGGAGAGGAAAAACTCGAGACTGCTAACTATTTATGTCAATAGGTTTCAGGACGTCTGATATCGTATTATTTCTTTATTAATTTTGATTTAAAAAAATATTTGGTTTTCTTTACCTTCGTTGGTTTTGCATACCTAATAAAATTATAAGCTTCCATCGAAACAATATAGTTTCGAATATCATGCAATGATCATTTAACTATCGCCCAATTGCCATGCTTCCAATAATCTCCAAAGTTATGGAACGTGTAGTCAACCAGCAACTACTCAAGTACGTCGAGAACAACAGAATAATCAGCGATAATCAATACGGCTTTCGCAAAGAGAGATCGACAGGATATACACTGTGGGCAAAATTAAATTGGAACCCTCTTTAATGCTTAATAACTTTTTTATTTTCAAAGGATTTTTTATCATTTTTGGATATGTTATGGTCTAAGGTATTAGGATTAAAAGGAACTTTGCAAAGATAATCTGCTTCAGTGGCGTACAGAAAAGGGAGTATTTTTTTAAACCAATGTATTTCAGGTCGCTGCAAAAATCGGCCAAATGAAATAAAGACGTAAAAATGGACAAAAAAGATTTGAAAGGGTTCGGAATAGTGACCATTAAAAAATCAAGTCAATACAAACAAAATTAAAATTGATAGTTTCATTTTGATAAAACCATGTCTTGTGGGCCAGGTTAAATTGGATTCTTTTTTAATACTTAGTGGCCTTTTATTTTCAAAGAATTTTTTATCATTTTTGTATATGTTATGGCCTAAGGTAGTGGGAGCAAAAAGAACTTTGCAAAGAAGCTCTATTTGAAAGGCTTCGGAATATTGAACATTGAAAATCTAGGTCAATACAAACAAAAATACAAATTGATACTTTAATTTTGGAAAAACCATGTCTTGTGGGCCAAGGTAAATTGGATCTTTTTTAATGCTTAATGACCCTTTATTTTCAAAGGATTTTTTTATCATTTAGATATGTCATGGCCTAAGATATTAGATTCAAAAAGAAATTTGTAAAGCGGGTCTTCTTCAGTGGCGTACATTAAAATTTAAAATTATTATTTTTTTTAATTTTAAAAATGTTAAGTAGATTCCAAATTTTGTGTACGCCAATGAAGTAGACACGCTTGGCAAAGTTTTCTTTAATTCTAACGTCTGAGGCCATAACATATCCAAAAATCCTTTGCAAATAAAAGTCAGTAAGCATTAAAAAATGATTCAATTTAATTTGCTTGAAAACTTTTTTATTTTCAAAGGTTTTTTTATCATTTAAGGTATTGGAATTAAAAAGAACTTTGCAAAGAGGCTCTACTTCAGTGGCGTACAGGGGTATTTTTCCAAACCAATCTATTTCAGGACGTTGCAAAAATAGGCCAAATGAAATAAAGATGTAAAAATGAGCAAAAAAGATTTGAAACGGTTCGGAATATTGAGCATTAAAAAACGAGGACACTAAAAACAAAATTAAATTTTATACTTTAATTTTGGTAAAGCCATATGTCGTGGGTCAACTTAAATTGGATTCTATTTTAATGCTTAGTGACTTTTTATTTCCAAAGGATTTTTTATCATTTTTGGACATGTTATGGCCTAAGGCATTAGAATCAAAGAGAACTTTGCAAAGAGGGTCTACCTCTTGCCGTACAGAAGTTTTGAATCTACTTAAAATTTTTAAAATTTAAAAAATAATTATTTTAAATTTTAATGTACGCCACTGAAGTAGACTTGCTTTACATATTTCTTTTTGAATCTAATGTGCCATGACATATCCAAAAATGATAAAATATCCTTTGAAAATAAAGGGTCCTTGAGCAATAAAAAATATTCAATTCAACTTGGCTCACAAGACATGTTTTTTCCAAAATTAAAGTATCCATTTTTATTATTGTTTGTATTGACCTAGTTTTTCAATGGTCAATATTCCGAACTCTTTCAAATCTTTTTTGCCCATTTCTACATCTTTATTTCATTTAGCCGATTTTTGCAACGACCTGAAATACATTGGTTTTGAAAAATACTCCCTTTTCTGTATGCCACTGAAGTAGATCTTCTTTGCAAAGTTTTTTTTAATCCCAATACCTTAGGCCACAACTTATCCAAAAATGATAAAAAATCCTTTGCAAAAAAAAGTCACTAAGCATTAAAAAAGGATCCAATTTAATTTGGCCCACGAGACATGGCCTTACCAAAATTAAAGTATACATTTTATTTTTGTTTGTAGTGACCTAGTTTTTAATGGTCAATATTTCGAACGGTTTTAAGTCTTTTTTGCCCATTTTTACATCTTTATTTCATTTGGACGATTTTTGCAACGTCCTGAAATACATTGGTTTGGAAAAATACCCCCTTTTCTGTAAGCCACTGAAGTAGAGCCTCTTTGCAAAGTTATTTTTAAACCCAATACCAATTTTAATTTTGTTTGTATTGACCTGGTTTTTTAATGGTCGCTATTCCGAACCCTTTCAAATCTTTTTTGCCCATTTTTATATATTTATTACGTTTGGCCGATTTTTGCAACGACCTGAAATACACTGGTTTTAAAAAATACTCCATTTTCTGTACACCACTGAAGTAGATCGTCTTTGCAAAGTTCTTTTTAATCCCAGTACCTTGGGCCATAACATCTCCAAACATGATAAAAAATCCTTTGAAAATAAAAAGTTATTAAGCATTAAAGAGGGTTCCAATTTAATTTTGCCCAAAGTGTATATTGGCCTATGTCACTCATATATGGAGTAGGGCAATTGAAAACTACGGAGAGTCTCGAGCGATTGCGTTGGATATTTCAAAGACATTCGACAGAGTTTGGCATGACGGACTGCTCAAGAAACTGCCGTCCTTCGGACTCCCAGCCTCTCTCTGCAGCTGGCTGGCCAGTTTCCTTAAGAACCGATCCCTACACGTTGCAGTCGATGGACACATCTCGGACACATTCACCATCAACGCGGGCGTACCTCAGGGCGCAATACTTTCACCAACTCTGTTCCTCATCTATATTAATGACCTGCTGATCGAAACGAATAATCCTGTTTACAGTTTTGCAGATGACAGTATCCTTGTCTCCCACTTTAGATCATAAAAACCCTTACCAGCGACTGAGACTCATCACCGCAGACAGGAGCAGATTACAGCTAGTAATCAAGACCTGGAGAAAGTTCAAACTTGGGGCGACCGAAATTTGGTCCAGTTCAGTGCAGCAAAGACCCAAGCAGCAACGTTTACCAAGGGGGCCAATACAGCGGGCTCTGACATCATTATGGCACGATCGACCATTTCTTCATCCTCGTCAATCGGACTGCTGGGCGTCTCGGTCAACAGCAATATGTCATGGCATGACCATGTCGCTAACATCGCAAAATCAGCCTCCCAGAAGCTTGGTGCGCTATTTCGCAACAAAAAACTCTATACACCGCAGCAGTTGCTCTTGCTGTACAGGGTGTTCACCCATAATGTCCCCCCCTTTAACTTTGTTAATTTTTAAGCTACAAAAAAAAATAAAAAACTGAATTGTAGGGTTTTTAATGTAGTTTTTGCACACGTAAAGGAAAAAACAAAAAATTGTACAGTATACAGGGTAGATCAAAAAGAAACATTTTTTTAAATCTAGCCCCCATTTTTTATTCGATTTTTCGATTCTACGTAAAATTCTAAGGATTTTTAATATAACACACTATATGCCTATTCCTGATACTTTAAGGGTTATTGACAGTTGAATTCGCTATATTGTTTGTTCTTTTATTTTTTTATGGCGACAGCCACCTAAGAATATAACTTTTTGTTTAGCTTTTGAAGTCATTGAGGTGAAAATATTGAGTTTCCTCAATTCGACCTCATTGCTTTGAGTAGTGATTTTGTATCTTCTGTTCTAAAAATGATTAAAGAATTATTATTATAATTAAGAAATAGCGACTTCAACTGTCAATAACTCCTAAAGTATTAGGAATAAGGATATAGTGTGTTATAGAAAAAATTCATAGAATTTTACGTAGAATCGAAAAATCGAATAAAAAATGGGGGCTAGATTTAAAAAAATGTTTCTGTTTGATCTACCTTGTATACTGTACACTTTTTTGTTTTTTTCTTTACGTGTGCAAAAACTACATTAAAA
Source organism: Pissodes strobi (assembly GCA_016904865.1). NCBI lineage: Eukaryota > Metazoa > Arthropoda > Insecta > Coleoptera > Curculionidae > Pissodes > Pissodes strobi. Next base: position 312,146 of record MU182067.1, read on the forward strand.
ACCCTACAATTCTGTTTTTTATTTTTTTTTGTAGCTTAAAAATTAACAAAGTTAAAGGGGGGGGGGGGACATTATGGGTGAACACCCTGTACAAAGCGCAAATAAGACCGTGCTTAGAATATTGCTCACATATCTGGGGTGCCGCACCAAAGCATACCCTAAAGCTGCTGGATTCCATTTAGAAGAGAACTGTGCGTCCCTTTGGCGACCCGGAGTTGACCCGGAATCTGTATAGTCTGGAACACCGCAGACATGTGGCCGAGATGTCTCTGTTTTACAGATACTTTCACGGCAGATGTTCCCAGGATTTGGCCCGCATCATCCCGCCCCTGGCAACTTCTGTTCTGAGACAGTCACGACAGACGGCAAGAGCGCACCAGTTCGTCGTACAACTAGAAACACCTAGAACATCGCTTTACAAGAACTCTTTTGTCTGGCACACTCCATCACTGTCGAACTCACTTCCAGGACATCTGCTTCCCACTAATTACAAGCTACAACTATTCAAGAACCGTGTCAATCAACATCTTCGCACACACACCGCTCGTCGAGCGCCATAGGATCCCCCTTTAGTGTGTGTGCCACTGCCATAAAAAAAATTATAATAAATAAGACTTGAGTTTGTCGTAATGGTAACTGAAAATGTGAGCTGCATACACCATTTTATCTACGACCAGTTGTAATAGTGAAAATTAAGCACGTTGAAAATTTTTAAGTATATCATGGTCACAGTAATCTGTAATATTTACGGAATATAGCTGTGATGATCCATTTTTATTGATTATAAACCTGTATCACAACAAAACGTATCTATCGTATACAGGTAATAAATGCCTAATAAATCAATTAAAGTATGGGAGTAGAAATATAACTTTACCTGCTGTCTCTCAGACCGGAGTGCCCGAGATAAAGTTATCCAAACGCGCCACTGCCCAAATGCTGGCTGGGCACTAGGAATCTGTTGATTGAATTCAATTGAAAATAAGTCGGTTAGCCTTTAATAGAAGTCTGGATACCTTTGAGAACTGTATTTACGCTTAATTTTAAGAAAGTTTCCCACACCATGGTAAGTAGTAAGTGCACTGTATGTGACAATTATGTGTTGTGATAAATGAATGGGAATGGCAATCATACATCTCGCATCAGAGATCAGGACGACCAGTGTTACATTTATGTGCGATTTTAAAGGTAAAAAATTCGTGTTTTAATTAAAGATTTCTTTTTGTTTATAAGAAATATTCTGAATTTAGTGTAAGGATATATTAATCAGTGTATCAACCCCAAACTTTTGTTTATTTTTTATAAAATATTCTTTTAAAAATCTTGAATAAGTTTTGCTAAAGATATCCTGAACTTAGTTTGAGATAAATTAATTGGAATGTTAAATTAAGGCACCTGGTCTCGGCAACCAGGGTGGCAAATATTACACTTATGTGTGATTTTGTAAACCAAAAATTTATCTTTTAAAATAAATATTTTTTAAACAACTTAAGCGCTTAAATTTTCAAAATTTACTTAGAAAATAATAATTGCGATATGTTACATTTTTAAACAACTTAAATAGGTTGTATTAAAAACAGGTTGAACTTAGCTTAAGACAAATAAATGGCAATATCAATCCGGCAACTCGTCTCAAAAATCAGAGCGACCGGTATATACTTATGCGCGATTTTGTAAGTCACAAACTTGTCTTTTTAAATAAATGTCATAAACAATTTAAATAGATTTTATCGAAATATCCTAAACTGAGTTAAAGATAAATTAGTTGGAATATTAACACAGGCACCTGGTCTTAGAGACCAGGGCAATCAACGTTGCCCTTATGTCCGATTTTATAGACCAATAATTTGCATTTTTAAATAAATATTCTTTAAACCAAATTAAATATGTTTTTAGGATTTCAGAGAACAGGTTAACAAATATTTCAAATAAGTACGATTTTGTATACCCAAAATGGGTGCTTTTAAATAAATATTTTTTAAACGACTTAACGAGGCTTTATTAAAATATCGTGAATGGAGGTTGGGTTAAATCAATTGGAATTTCAATTCAGGCACCGGGTCTCAGACACCAGGTCGACCAGTATTACAATTATGTACTGTTTTGTACACAAAAAATGTGTGTTTTTAAATAAATGTTTTTAAACAAATTAAATACGCTTTATTATAATATACTGAACTTAATTTGAGATAAAATAATTGAAACGTGAATGCAGGCACCTGGTCTCAAAATCCAGGGCTACCAATGTTACACTTATGTACGATCCTGTAGACCGAAAATTTGTGTTTTTAAGTAAATATGCCTTTAAACAACTTAAATAGCTTTTATTGAAAATATGCTGAAATTAGCATATGATAAAAATTTACTTTTTTTTACGGTGGCATGGCGGCACACACTCTAAAGGGGGATCATTTGGCGCTCGACGAGCGGAGTGTGTGCGAAGATGTTAATTGACACGGTTCTTGAATAGTTGTAAGTTGTAATTAGGGGGAAACAGATGTCCTGGGATTGAGTTCCACAGCGATGCCGTGCGCCAGACTAAGGAGTTCTTGTAAAACAATGTTCTAGGTGTTCCCAGTTGTACGACGAACTGGTGCGCTCTTGCCGTCTGTAGTGACTGTCTGACTGGCGTTGCCAGGGGAGGATGGGGCGAGCCAAATCCTGGATATATCTGCCGTGAAAGTGGATGTAAATACAGGTGGTAAAGATGAAGGCCAGTGTTACACTGATGTACGAATTTGAAGACAAAAAAATTGGGTTTTCAAATAAATATCCTTTTAGAGATTTTATTTAAAATATTGAGAACTAAGTTTGAGAAATTAATTGGAATGTCAATAGAGGTACCTAGTCTCATATACCAGGAATACATACAGTTATACTTGTGTGAGATTTTATAGACCAAAAATGTGTGTTTTTAAATAAATATTTTTAAGCAACTTTATTAAGCTATATAAAAATATCCTGAACTTAGTTTGAATGCTGAATGAGTTAAAGGGAATGCTAATACAAGCATCTGGTTTCAGAGACCAGGTTGACAAATATTTCAATTAAGTTCGATTTTGTTTACCAACAATGTGTGCTTTTAAATAAATATTTTTTAAACAATTTAAAGAGCCTTTATTAAAATATTCTGAACTTGATTTGAGATAAATGAATTGAAAGGTCATTGCAGGTACCTCGCGTCAGAGACCAGAGCTACCAATGTTACACTTATGTGTGATTTTTTAGACCAAAATTTGTGTTTTTAAATAAATATTTTTTTAAATAACTTAAATTTCTTTTTTGTTAAATATATCCTGAGCTTCATTTGCAATAAATTAAGTGGAATGTCAATACAGGGACCTGGTCTCAGGGACTAGAGCGACCAATATTACACTTTTGTGCAATTTTAATTGGGATGTCAATATAGACACATGCTCTAAGAGATCGAGAAGACCAATGTTACACTTATGTCCTATTTCGTATATCAAAAATGCCTGTTTTTCAATATTTTCTAAATCAACTTAAATAGTTTTTATTGAAAATATGCTGCAATTAGCATGAGGTAAATTTAATTGAGATGTCAATATAGGCACCTGGTCCCAGAGATCAAGGCTATCAATGTTACACTTTATGTGCGATTTTGTGGACCAGAAATCCGTATTTCTTAAATAATTCTATATTTAATCAGCTTAAGTAGCATTTATTGAAAATCAGCTGAACGTTCCTCGTGATAAAAATTAATTGGGATGCCAATATATGCACCTGGTCTCAGAGATCAAGGGGACCAATGTCACATTTATGTGCGATTTTGTAGATCAAAAGCGCGTGTTTTTTTAATATTTTTTTATCAACTTTATTAGCTTTTATTGAAAATATGCGGAACTTAGCTTGTGATGAAAGTTACTTGCAATGTTGATACAGGCACCTCGTCTCATATACCCGGACGACATGAAGTTACATTTCATGTGGGATTTTATAGACCAAATAGGTGTGTTTTCAAATAAATGTTTTTTAAGCAACTTAAATAGGCTATATTAAAAAATCCTGAACGTAGTTTGAGGTAAATCAATTGGAATTTCAATACAGGCATCGGGTCTCAGCCACCAATTCGACTAATATTACAATTATGTACTATTTTGTACACATAAAAATGTGTGTTTTTAAATAAGTATTTTTTTAACAGCCTAGCTAGTAGGCTTTATTAAAAGATCCTGAGCTCTGAGAAAAATCAATTGAAATCTCAATACAGGCAGCTAGTCTCAGCTGGTGTCTAATAATAATAATAATACAATGTACTATTTTGTATACCAAAACCATGTGGGGTTGCTAGTCCTCCATCGGGCGCCTCCTCAGGTGGCGGATAGGGGAACGCCTATCAGATATGAGTGGTGTCGAGGAAATAAAATACTCGAGGCGGATCAAAACTGGCGAAGCGTCTGTTCTTCAGGGAGAAGTGGCTTCAGACGACGACTGACTTCATATTAGGGGCGGTCGAATACAGAAGGAAAACTATTTACCCTTCAGAAGGGAACGGGAAACCACTCAAGTAGTTTTCCCAAGAAAGTCATGGAAGAAAATACGGCCCTCAGTCTCCGGCAAAAAGAGGGTGCTGAGAATCCCCGGAGACCAAAATAAAAATAAAAAAGAAATTTATATTGGAACATGAAATGTTCGAAGTATGTTTGAAGCAGGAAAACTAGCTAACACAATATAAGAGATGGAAAGAGGGTGCTGAGAATCCCCGGAGACAAAAACAAAAATAACAAAGAAATTTATATTGGAACATGAAATGTTCGAAGTATGTTTGAAGCAGGAAAACTAGCTAACACAATATAAGAAATGGATAGGCTTGGAATGTCCATTCTTGGAATAAGTGAAACATGCTGGCCTGGCACAGGACTGTGCAATACAAGCGGCAAAATATTTTTTTTACGAGCGTGCGCAAAGTGGCTACTTTGCGCACGCTACTCAGTGCGCGAAGTAGTACTTTCCCGCATGCAATGCGGGAAAGTGTGCGGGAAAGTAAAATTCTCTAAAATCACCAGAGACAAAAACATGTTCATATACCTTTAGAAACTTTACACTTTTGGACTTTTTATGCAATATAAGAAACCGTTTTAAGTCATAATTATACTCTTTTCCCTAAAAATTTCCGTAATTCCCGATGTTGTAACTTAAACCAAAAACCATATATTTTGAAATCCTCAGTATAGTAGTAAAAAATGATGTCAAGCAACAATACTTATAACTGTCAGATTGACAGATTTTAAGCAAATCTAGGTGTAAAACGAAGTATCCCAAAAAACAGGCTCTTTTCTCTCAAAGCTTCCGTAATTGGCGATATTACAACTTAAACCAAAAACCATATCTTTTTAAGTCATGTCAGGTCAACAATAATATTCATGTAAAGCAACACTAGGTATAATTGACAGATACTTTTTCTTTTATTTAAATATGGGTCATTATTATTCTGTGCTTGTTTGGACTGCGCTCGTAGAAAAAATATTGTTCCTAGCACTTGCGCAAAGTGACTTTTCCGCACTCGACTGATTGACCGAACTCCGCTTCGCGTCGTTCGGTCAACATCAGTCGCGTGCGGAAAAGTATCACTTTGCGCACATGTTAGGAAAATGACTATTATTACTCTGGTAACGAAAAAGAGGTGTGGGAATGAGAGTCAACAAAGAAATGACAAACAGCGTCACCGACTTCATTCCCTGTCAATCGCCCGGCTCTACGTACTAGATATTAACTAGATAGCTAGAATGTGAATAAGAAGGAGTAGAGCATCTCCGCTGAATTGCAATAAGCCTAAAAGGCTACATACAGTATAGAGGTAATGCCCAACAGGGTAAAAAATACAGATAATCAAAGTTACAGACCATTATAAAATGATGTTTTATTCCAAAACAATTATTATGTGTCAAATGAAAATTCTCATCCAATTTTCATCGTATCTCGTTATTATTTTGAATATAATTTTAATGCATTGGAAGATGAAAATACATTTGTAATGCATGAAGCTAATTTAATAGATTATTTTGCAAGAAATCAATTTGGAGTTTGCTGTGGCAATTGAAATTCCATGCTTCGATGGTATATAATAAGTTGTTTGCTACCAAAGTTTTGTTTTAATCAAACTTTGCATTTTCTAATTTGAAATACATTCTGTAGAAAATCAGATAACATAGACCTTGTGAAATTTTGCATGTAATAAAGAAGAAATCGTTTTCATCCCCAATTTTAATCATGGCTCTTTGCATGTATAATTTTATGGATAGTTTAATTGTGTTCGCTACTACTATTTGTGCGGTCATAAGATTGGCTGATGCGGAGAAGTGGAGGAATAGTGGCTACTACTATGGCCACTGGGGTCTATGGTGGAGCCTGTCTGTGGACTTAACCATATGGCTGGTGACGCGATACGATGGTCCCTGAGATAGGGTTCCACGAGTGGCTACACTTCGTCTTCCCTACGAAGGAGGATTGGATGGAGGGAGGGACCAGATCCTGGGATGGACTAGTCTAGTTTACAGACGGGTCCAGAATGGGAACACTATCTGGGAATCGTTCAATGTCGGTGGCAAGAGGTTTTTCTTTTGCGAAAGCAAGCCCCATTCATGTCGGTGAAATAGGTGTGCACGCACTCTTAGTTGGTGAGCGAGTGCAGGAGCTGGCTGATTGAAATTGTAAAGTACATATAAGTTACGATGGCCTGGGTACTGGACACTCGTGTGTACCGGAAAACGAGGCCGCTAACCCCACCATGAGGGGCTGGATCACCAATATGCTGAAACTTAGAGCAGAAACCTAACTATAGGTAACAAATCTGTCACAGCACTCGTAATAAGAGGATGTACCCAAGGAGGGGTACTCTCCCCCTCCGTTGCTCTGGAATATGATCGTAAACAACCTCAGAGAATAGCTGAACAAAGCAGGACTCTTTGTGATCGGGTACGCTGATGACAAAACAATCATTGTAGTGAGCAAGTTCGAAGGGGTTCTGTCAGAGTTAATGAACAGAGCTTTCAAAATAGTAGAGAGATGGTGCAACGAAAACTCACTTTCGGTCAATCCCAACAAAACAGAGCATGTGCTATTTACAAGAAGGATGAAATTAAAATTCAATCCACCCTCTTTGTTCGGAGCACAACTCAAGCTATAAAAAGAAGTTAAATATCTAGGAATCCTCCTAGACAAGGAGCTTAACTGGCAGATCTTAAGTATCAGAAAGCTGTCCGAGCCTTTTACCAGTGTAGGACAGCGATATAGTCGACATGGGGGCTGTCACTTATAATCACATACTGAATATACACAGCCGTAATCAGGCCTATGTTTGCATATGATGCACTAGTTTGGTGGTTACGATCAGGAAAAATAACAGCTCAAGCCAAAATGTCCAAACGATCCAAGCAAAACCATTGAATATAAATATAATTCAAGTACACGCCCCAACCCTTGATAAAAGCGATGAAGAACTGGACCATTTTTTATGGTGAAATTAAAGAAATGCTTAAATACACCAGGTCACATGAAGGACTTCAATGCGAAGGTCGGCCGTTCGGGTGTGGGTGGGGTTGTTGGTTCATGAGGTCTGGGTGACATAAATACTAGAGGAGATCGGCCGGTTCAGTTCTAAATAACTGCATTTTTGCGTTTTTAAACTTAGGTAAATAGTTACATTTTAATAAAATGTCATAAATTAATGTGCCTTTTATTTTCCATTGCAGTGTCAGGACTATATTGGATTTAATTATATCTTAATACTAAAATGAATAGCCTTTTGACTTTCCAATACAGTATCGTAACATGTCTATTATGATATGCCAGCTGATAATTTATTAGATCATACATTGCTCATGTCCAAACTTAGGCAAATCCTGAAAATTTTTAAATTGTCAACAGACCTCATATTTCAAATAGTCAACTCGCAGAAAAGGTATCATTCACTGTATAAAAGTAATAACTTAATTAAATACATTAAGTATCATGTCTCATCTATGTAGATTATTCAGAATAATTTTTTTTTATATAAGGAAAATAATAACAGACTTTTTTAAAAATTTGTCTCTATTTTCAACTGAATTTGACTTGATGCACTGCGAATTCCTCCGCTAGATTATGTTATTGATACTTCTCGTTAGATTTTTTTTATATGCGATAGTAACAAACAGTAACGGCGATCATAATAGGCTCAAATACGTTGAAAACAACTACTCTTAATTCTAAATTTTATCGTCGTTTTTATCTATATTTTCTATGCCAGCCACATTTGCATAACTAGACTTAATCTCTTGCAAATATACATAAATATGGTTTTAAGAAATTACAGGATAAAATGCGTTACCGGCCTCATATTTATGTCACACGAATGGAAAATATTATTACACGCAACCCCAAATATGGAAACTTTCCCACTATATCAACTTTTTCCATTTTCCTTTTTTATAAACTTTTCCGATAAACACGCAATCTACCAGGGCATAAATTTTTGCCGGCGGTTTTTTAATCGCAGTTTATTTTAATGTTTTAAATCGTTCATGTGACAGTTAGCGGACAGGCGAAATTTTTTACATTTGTATGTTAGTCTGGGTGCTTTGGCAAAAGATTTAAAGGTTTTTATATACGGTCAATATTTTATATAGGACATAGAAAATCGGATGTAAAATCTTGATTTAAGCTTTAGGCTATACGCATCCTTCAAATTTCTGGTTATCAATTTTTGCTCTACTTATTAGATTGCGTTGTAACAAGACTTAAATATCACAAACTAGACCGTTTTTCGAATGGGTAACTTACTTGTATGTCTCTTCTTTAGAACACCTAAATGATGATTGTTTTCGGTATTGAAAATTATCTAGAATTCAATGAAAGCTTCTAGTGATTCAAAGTAATAAGAAGGAACTATGGAAGCAATGTTAAAAACAAGATAAATGGCCAATATGTTTTTAGCGGCATCTTAACCAAACCCATTTCATGATTTAGAACAGCCTCACTTAAGAATTATGTTCGCAAAGAGAATAGTTTATACCTTAGATACTGTTCCACAAACTGCATAAAAACCTTTTGGTTTTGGTTAAAGCGGACCATCATGGCTTCAATTTCCTTCCTTCTTGGACGTATCGATAGTTATTTACCAGAAGTTTATTGCCACCACAGATTGCTGAAATCTGTCGTAGCCAACAGACAAATATGCAAATGTAATTTAAATGTAGCAATAACATATTAGTCATCTATAAAAATACATAATATTACTAATAATATTTTTCATATTTTGTTTTCCAGCAAATCAATTTTGTACAAATTTCTTTGCATACTATACTCAGTCTGTCCGATATACATTAACTGTAAGGAGCAGTAAAAATTATTACCGTTAACTCAAGAAATTGTTATTTAGGAATAACCCCTTCTGTCTTGCAATGTACATATAATCCTAGATGATAATCGATTAATATAATGAAGAAGCGCCTAGCGCCTTTATAGTTTTTAAATTTAAATATTTTATGACAACAAAATGCGCTTTTAAACGTTTTATATAAAAATATTCATATTGTGGGTTAACCTCAACTTTTTTTGCTCAATCTTCTGTATAAAGGGCACATAATTATAGAGAGCTCCATTAACTATCCCTCAGTGAAAAAATACTTGAGTATTTGTCCCAGTCAGAAACGTATTCTTTAATGGGACTATACTTCATCCACACTTTCGGTTGAAATAATAATAATACTAATAATATTAAATGACTTTTATTGACAAAAAGTATAGTGAAATATTACAAAAACAAATTAACACATTAAACTCCGGCGCAGTCTAGCTTTAAATAGCTACTCTACTGAACCGAAGAAAGACTAGAACAAAAAATACAAAAGAAAATAAAAACATAAACTATAAATGCTAGTTTTTTTTTAAATAGCACTAAATACGGTTACACAGTAACGGCAAAATATACATTGTCTATGTAATTAAAAATGTAAGTATTAACATAAATTATACATTATTTTGTTTATTAAGGAGATACAGTTTAAATTTTGTTTTAAATCTATTTGTGGTTATGCTTAATAATTCTGAAGAAATTTTGTTGTAGTAATTGACCACATTATACGTAAAGCATCTCTGAAACATAGCACTCTGATGGATTGGCATTGTTAATTTATTTTTCATTGGCGGAAGATCAAATGTTTTGTGGATTGAGGAGAAGAGAGGTCATTGACAAGAAACGTACAAAAATGCAAAATTCTACGCTAATCCATTTTTAACCAGTTAATACGCTTATGAAATTGAGAAATGTGATCATACTGTTAAATATCGTAGACCAAACGTAGAAATTTAACTGATTTAAAGTGACTTCAGGGTGCTAAAATTAAAAATCAACTATTGATGAAGTTGCCATTTATATTTTCAGTTGTGGTAGATCCGAAAGTGTAAAATAATTTGTAATTAGTTTTTATAATTTATTATTTTATATAACTGTATTACTATTTGATATTAATTAAAAATCATGTTTTATAGCTGAACTGCTACTTTCGAAGCAGAGGTCGAACTACGCGCTTCCAATTTTTCAAAAGATGGAAAGTTTTAAAATGAGTGTTTTGAAAAAAGCATCACTTTGATCTCTCGGTAGGATGGACAAATTCAGCGTCAAGCAGGGTGTGGCCAGGACAAGAACTTAATGAAAGCAGTTGGGCAAGCGCTGTCAATCGCCCGGCTCTACGTGCTAGATATTAACTAGATAGCTAGAAAGTGAATGAGAAGGAGCAGAGCATCTCCGCTGAGTTGCAATAAGCCTAGAAGGCTACAGTGTAGAGGTAATGCCCAACAGGGTAGAAAAAGACGGATAATCAAAGTTACAGACCATTATAAAATGATATTTTATTCCAAAACAATTATTGTGTGTCAAATGACACTTCCAATGCAATTCTCACCGTATCTCGTTATTATTTTGTATATAATTTGAATGCATTGGAGGATGAAAATGCTTTTGTAATGCAATGAAGCTAATTTAATACTTATATTGTTTTGCAAGAAATCGATTTGGTATCGTAACTGTTTGCTGTTGCAATTAAAAATCCATGCTTCGATGGTAAATAATTAGTTGTTTGCTACCAAAGTTTTGTTTTAATCAAACTTTGCATTTTCTAATTAGAAATACTTTCTGTAGAAATTTATATAACATAGACCTTGTGAAATACAAAAATTTTGCATGTAATAAAAAAGAAATCGTTTTTATCTCCAATTTTAATCATGGCTCTATGCATGTATAAATTTATGAATAGTTTATGAAATTCTCCAATTAAAGCACAATATCTTATATGTCTGTCTTCAAGTCTGGGTTTATTTGAAAATAAATATCGAGATGCAAGTCTTTTATTCCTATTATTCTTTTATATTATATTGCTGGGCTAGCAAGCACACCAGAGGCTTATTGTGTTCGCTACTACTATTTGTGCGGTCATAAGATTGGCTGATGCGGGGATGTGGAGGGATAATGGCTCCTACCATGGCCACTGCGGTCTATGGGGAGCCTCTCTGTGGGCTTAACCATATGGCAAGTGACGCGATGGTCCCTGAGATAGGCTTCCACGAGGGGCTAAAGTTCGTCTTCTCTACGAAGGAGGATTGGATGGAGGGAAGGGTGAGATCCTGGGATGGACTAATCTAGTTTACAAACGGGTCCAGAATGGAAACACTATCTGGAAGTCGTTAAGGCTCCATATCGTAGGCGGAGGATTTTCTTTTGCTGCGACAGCAAGCCGCGCTCATGCGGCTGAAGTCGGTCCGCACGCGCTCCTTGTTGATAAGGGATTCCAGGAGCTGGCTGATTAAAATTGCAAAGCACACAAATGTTACGATAGTCTGGGCACTGGGACACTTGGGTATACTGGAAAACGAGGCCGCTTACGCCTTAGCCAGAAAACGCTACTTAAGGAATATCCCGCCTTTGCGTGGGTAAGTTTCAGAAACTTTGGCGCGACGCTAATCGAGCCAGGTTCAATGCCTCGTGTTAGTCTGAAGGAGATGCGGGCTTGCTTAAGGAAAGACCGGCATCCTAGAGGTTCCCTAATGCGGGCTGGCGACACCATGAGCCCAGGACATCTTTTCTGATATTGACACTGATACTGATACTACTAGGTGGATTGTGATGTCAATGAGACAATTGACGATCGTTATCATAATCTCTTCAGCTTTGATGTCACGTAGCCATTGACAGTAGCATTTATTAGATAGGAAAATTCCGCTGGTGATAGCGACACATTTGTTGTTTCATCCATATACGTGGTTCTTACCTCGTTTTTGTTTTTTAAATTACATTATGTGAACCCTTTTCTTAAAATGTAACGTGCAATCTGTGAAATTTTGATGTGGCCATTGTCGATTTGGATTGTTTGTTTATCTTCATGAATATGTTCTTTTTTCCATTGACAAGTAACACTGATGATGGCTTAGGCGGAAAGCGCTGTTACCCTACTTTTAGAAGTCCTTATGGATTAAATTTTTTTGCATGGAATACAAAGGATGCACACAGCCTTTACTCTTCATTTGATTTTTATGTTTGCCAAGTAATTTTATTTGGCACGATTATATTCCTTATTTATTGGTCTATCTTGAAAATAAAGGAACCAAATTTAAAATTGACAAATTTATTCAACAAACCCTGTAGTTATTTTTCCCATGACAAATTACTAGTTTGGTTTAGATTCAGTAGGGCACCAACCTTGTTTATTAGGACATAGGTTAGATTCAATAGCCGGAGAAAATACGTTATTAAATCACAAATAAACGCAGGAAATTTGGACAACACAAATGTGTCAAATGAAATAAAATTAATAATTTCATTTCGTTGAAAAAATTCTACAGCGAATTCTATAATCTACAAAACTTAAACAGCTGATTAGAAGCTGTTTCATAAAAAAAAGTTTAAGTTCTCAATGATATTAATTGATATGTTAGAAGTCTTCGTTTTTATACAGGGAACTCTATTTAAAATAACGTTTGAACAATTTGAATCTCGAAGAATCGCTGACATTCGCTGGAATAATAATTGTGAGGAGAAAATGACAGTAGGTATATCACTGCCAAAGCCTCATTGAGCAACAACTTTAAAGTTCCAATAACTATTTTTATTACTGTTACTGTAGCAAAGGCAGTAAGTAATAACTTTACAAAAACGTCCCTCCCACCTTTGACAGACGAACGTGGCATCACGGCGACTACAGCTAAGGAAAAGGTAAACATGGTCGCCAAAATATTTTCATCGCACTCTACCTAAGACGTCTCCCAAGGCAAGGCTCTCCCCACCATATCGAACTTCAATACTACCATGGCAGAAGTCAATTTCATCACCGTGATATTCGTAAAATCCTTAAAGAACTAGATACGCCAAATGCATCAGGACCGAACGAAATACCTGCCATCGTATTAAAGAACTGCGTCAACGAACTAACACCCGTTTTTTCCAAACTTTTTTCTCTGCCTTACCGAAAAGGGATTTGCCCATCTTCTTAGCAAGTCGCTCGAGTCCAAAGAAAGGCAACAAAACCATGCCCTCAATTGCCTTGCTTCCCATAATCTGCAAAGTCATGCATGGAACGCCATGGCAGGCCCTACATCATTATGGCAGGCCTACATCATTATGGCAGGATTGACCATTCCTTTATCCTCGCAAATCGGACTACTGGGTGTCTCGGTCAACAGCAATATGTCCTGGCATGACCATCGCAAAATCTGCCTCACAGAAGCTTGGTGCACTATTTCGCAACAAAAAACTGTATACACCGCAGCAGTTGCTCTTGCTCTACAAAGCGCAAATAAGACCGTGCTTAGAACATTGCTGCTGGATTACATTCAGAAGAGAGCTGTGCGTCTCGTCAGCGATCCGGAGTTGACCCGGATTCTGGATAGTGAGAAACACCGCAGACATGTGGCCGAGATGTTTTACAGACACTTTCACGGCAGATGTTCCCAGGATTTGGCCCGTCTCTGGCAACGCCTGTCAGACAGTCACGACAGACGGCAAGAGCGCACCAGTTCGTCGTACAACTGGAAATATCTAGAACATCGCTTTGCAAGATCTCCTTTGTCTGGCACACTGCATCAGTGTTGAACTCACTCCCAGGACATCTGTTTTCCCCTAATTACAACCTACAACTATTCAAGAACCGTGTCAATCAACATCTTCGCACACACACCGCTCGTCGAGCGCCATAGGATCTCCGTTTAATGTGTGTGCCACTGCCATAAAAAAAAATCGTATAAAATTAAACAGTAGAGGCGCATGTTCAGTTCCCAAACTGTTGCATAGCTCCACACTGTCCATGATGTCACATCTCTTTTTATGTCTTATTCTTAGATCTGAGATAACAAAATCTCATCGAAAATTAAAACATATAAATTCTGTCACTCTCTCAAGGCTCCTAGGTTCCGAAGAAATCTAAAATAAATAATTCTACTTAAAATGTCCAAAGTGTCCGTGGTAATATCTCCTTTCTTCCGGACTAGCAATGCATTGGCTACATGCCTTTTTGCTTAATTTATGTTTTCATTAGTCCGCTTAAAACAGCGTAAATTTGGGTTATTCCATACGTTTTTGCATCCCGCTCAGTTAATTTTGATTGTATGACCAGCTGATGGAAATATGCAATTTTAAATAAACTGTACCCCATGACAGCACCTTTAATACATTAACTGCATACAAAAGTAATTTATTTCATTATGGTATGCTTAGTTCAAAATTTCTGGATGCTATTAAGGGCTTATGTTATCTTATGTTGCTGTTTCACTGTTGATTGATAAGCTCTGTTTTGTAAATAATCTCCCCTACATGATAACTAATAATAAATACCATGTAGAAAAACAATACGAAATTAAAAAATTCCAGCAAAGTATTAATAAAATAAATTTTCCAAAAACAAAGCGGTGTGTGCTTAAGACAACACGACGGAAGTGAAAACTTTTGCAAATCTAGAATAATATTATGAAACATAAGTATTTTCTTTTATTTATATTTTGAAATTACTTGCCATAACTTCAATGTTTAGCCCAAAATTTTACCTCGGAAACTC
Source organism: Pissodes strobi (assembly GCA_016904865.1). Lineage (NCBI taxonomy): Eukaryota > Metazoa > Arthropoda > Insecta > Coleoptera > Curculionidae > Pissodes > Pissodes strobi. Next base: position 327,187 of record MU182067.1, read on the forward strand.
TCATAATATCGGCTAAAACCGTTGCTTATCGCTTGAAAAATGCTCAAATTCTTATATTCTGACCCAATTCTCATCCAATAGTTTTAAATAAGATTTTAGGTAAATAAATCTACTTACTTAACGAATAAAAGATACAAATCTGATTGATGCTGGGCAGGGTACTTTAACAATGCCTACCTATATTGCGGCAAATGAACCGATAGCTTTGGATTATCCAATATTGAAACACATATGAGACACATATAAAGCACTCAATGAGTAATGGGGAAATAAATTAAGAAAAGTAATTGTTGAGATCTTCAGAAAAATTGTATTAGCAACATATCTGACCCGCCAATAGGAACATTTCACTATCGTCATATGCAGCATAATTTTCTCCCTCCATTTCTAGCATGTGTATGGTTTAATTTTCTTTATATGTCGCCTGATTCTCGTACAAGAATCACCGCAGCCTCAATATGAGAAACCTATTTACATAGGATTCGACAAAACAAACCTCATTAAATCAATTATCCCAATGTAAAAAGAAAAAGAAATACTTTTGTTTCATTCAATTCCATTAAAAATATATCTTTTTACACGGTCATAGAAAAAATTTATTATTTCGTTTTAATGCAACCTATATGCAAATAGATTCTGCAGCAGCATGAGACCATTTCCCGACTGTTTATAAAACACATTTCTGATACTGTCGCCTTTTATGACATATGTGTCATCCCGGCACTCGATCTACTAATGACCATTTCTGCGTTGGAGCATAGAATACTATAGAACAAGAATTGGCCTTCTCTTTAACCTAATACTTAACTTAATAAAAAAGTTACGTGAAAGTAAAATGTATACCTTATAATATCAGTGTCAGTAAATAAGAAAGCAGTGTGGATAATTTTTATATATATTTTTATTTTCAGGAAAGGGACTTCACTGGTTTTTAATTATTGTGCCTATCCCTTAACAAATCAGTTTTAACAAGTATCAGCAGTAAAAAAAAGACATAAAGTAGCGATAGTCAATGTTATTATTGAAGGTTTATTCATTTCTTTAATAAATTATATTCATCACAGCTACAACAGATCCGAGACTATCAGCACGTCATCGACAGCAAGAAGTGGAATGTCCTAGAATACACCTGAATCCGTGAAAATGATTGGAGAAAACCCGTGTAGATGATGATATTCTCGGTGCAGATTTTACGGAAAGAATACTTTCTGAAGGCGAAGGTGATTTTTCGTCCGAAGAGGTGTATTCTTGCAAATGTTGCACAGATTTATTTATTGTAGAATTTGTAGCTTGGTTCATAGGTATTACGCTTTGACATATCTCCAATATTGTCACAACCTAAGCTAGGTAAAGGTCACCCAATTTGATTGTTCACTTCAAAAAGATACCGCAGATTTATAAGGGTTTTATTTGAAAAAGAAGGCAGGCTTGGTATTAAAGCATATTACAGCATTACTATAGCGCCATATTGATCTACAAGGAGTATTGGCTTTTGGAAATATACTCATATTCACCTAGTATATCATGACGTATGCCCTTCTGCTCCCAAAATATGAAGTAATATGGTACACTCGAAACCTATATCTACACCTTGCTGAAAAGGTTATTAAAATAGTTTGGATTATTTTGGGTTTTGTCCAGTGTGCTAAATCTGCTATATTTATGAGGCTTTCGGGAAAACAATGTGGTAGATTCCCGTACCTTTCTATACCGCAGTACTTCAGACGCATTCCACTGACTGCTGCCAGGCATCACGCTTTGATAAATATCTATTTTGCTAAAGTGCTGATGCTCTTCAAGATTATCACCATATATCCGCTGTTTGATGCATTATGCGAAATTTGGCCAGGTACGTAAATTTTCCCAGGAATAGTTGAGGGTTAAATTTCAAGGACAAACTGCTAAAAAAAGAGGCAAGCTAAGATGTTCTTGTAGACAATTAATCTTCCAGTTTTTACCGGACGCCCCTTAAAAGCCGTACTATCCCTCTTCTTTAACCTTGGATGGTTGAAGCGTTGTTTAAATACAGGGGTAGGTTTTTATGACACTCGTCCGTTATGCGATTGATAAAATAATGGACCTGCACCGTAGGTCTGTGGACACAAAATACATATGAAAAGGAAATTAACAGAATATTTTGAGAGCATGAAAGGGTGCAAAAAGTGTAATTTAAAAGCACTGCTTTTGGATGGACTCTAAATGGCCGGTTTTTTCTTCGAGGCAGACTTTGAAACTGAAAGGGACTTAGAAATGCCCAAATTATTAGAAAAGTAGCAATTTTTGAAAGTGTTTATTTGACTGGAGTAATTACTTGTTTTAATGTCAAATGAAATGCATAGTTTACATTTTTGAATGTATAAGGGTTTTCCCGTATATTTTTACACCACACCTAGAGAGTTTATTTGAAGAGATATCAAAATAAGGTAAAAACAGAAGTTTTATATTTTTTTATGAACTTTAAGAAATTGTTAATCAAAATGTCAAAAAAATTTGGCAAATGTCAAATTTTGACAGGTTGATATATTTTTTACATGGAAGACCCTGTATATTATTTTAAATTTTGATAAAACTCTTTTTTCTGATTTTAAATTTATATATGGTTACAACATTCCGTTTAGTAGTTTTCGAGATTTATGTGTCCAAAGTTTTTAAATAACGATCCGCTAAAATGGCCTTTAAAACATAATATTAGCTAGCCATGAAAAAGAAACAATTGCAATGAATCAACAAACGACGCGACGCCAACGTTCGTCTTTAACTGGTCATCTTGGCATATTAATAAAGTATTTTACTTATCTATGACGACCATAAGATGGGGTATTCAGAAGAAGAAAAACTAAATATGGTTCAATTATTTTATTTAAACGGCGAAAATGCATCCAGAGCCTGCAATGATTATAATAGGCAGTTTCCACATAGACGACTACGAACTCGCCAGACAATATTGAATGTGGTAAAATTATTTAATCAAAGAAAGACACTAAAACGAAAAATACGGACGGTAGAAAGGAACGCTGAGGAAGACTTAAATATTTTATTATATTTGAATGTATTTTTACTTTTTATTATTTTTTTACTGAATTTGGTTTCCGTGTCTTTCAGAAAATCCTGAGCGGTCAATTCCTGATGCGTCACTTTTTTTTAATAAGTCGTGGCATAAAATCCATTCAGTATTAAAATATTATAAATATAAGCCCTACAAGTTTTTGCCTGTTCAAGATTTAACTGATGAAAATAAAATTAATCGATTACACTTCTGTGAAGAAATACAGAGAAGAGTATTAGGGAACCCACTTATTTTATCGAATATAATTTTTACCGACGAGGCCACCTTCACCACAGCGGGAATGTTCAACCGAAAAAATAAACATTTTTGGGCCAGGCAAGACCCACATGCAATACAGGCGGTCAAAATCCAAGGAAGAAGATCTCTACATGTTTGGTGTGGTCTCCTTAATAACAAAGTTATTGGCCCTATATTCCTTCAGGGTAATTTATCAGGGCAAAAATATCTTGATATGCTACAAAATGAAGTTGAACATCATTTAGTGCAACTACCAGTAAATGATTACATTAATTTGATATGACAACAGGACGGAGCCCCTTTCCACAATGTCCTACCAGTCACAAATTTTTTAAGTAATCGATATCTTTTTTGGATAGGAAGACACGGACTCTTAAGATGGCCAGCAAATAGTCCTGATGTCTCCCCACTTGATTTTTTCTTGTGGGGCTATTTGAAGAACAAAATTTATTACAACAAACCAAGGACCATAAACATTTTAGAAGATAGAATTCGAAACACCATCGCCGAATTAAATAGAGATTTCCACGACTTTACTTTCCATGCCATCCACCGAAAATTTATTAGAATAATTCAAAGGTGTATTTTAAATCAAGGGGGCTATGTAGAAAACGAAAACTAAATAGCTCAATACTATTTTTTCAAAATAAAAATATTAGAATAATATTCAAACTCTAAAATCATTCCTAGTGTTCTTATTATATGGTTAAAATTATATCGATGCGGACAAAATGGCGTCACTTCTCTTTTATTGATTTGTTGCAATTGTTTTTTTTTATCATGGCTAACTTACTACAGTAAACTTTAGAATATTTAAACGATTTTTTTTTAATAATCTTGACGTATATAACTCGAAAACTATTAAACGAAATGTTACAAACATATATATTTGAAATCAGAAAGGAGAGATCTATCAAAATTTAAAATAATATATAGGGTGATTAAAAAATATATCAACCTGTCAAAATTTGACATTTGCCAATTTTTTTTCACATTTTGATTACCAATTTCTTAAAGTTCATAAAAAATATAAAACTTTTGTATTTACCGTATTTTGATATCTTTTCAAATAAACTCTCTAGGTGGGGTGTAAAAATATACGGGAAAACCTGAAAGGTATTTTTTTTTTTAATTAAATAATTATTATTTACCACAATGGTTTTTTTCATTTATAATACATTTTTGCCCATTCATAACGACATTGTTTTCTGGGTAAAATATTTGATAAGGGATGCAAAATGTAACTTTTTGCATATCTGCAAAATCGCATTAAATTCCATCATACTTATAAATGATAAGATAACGATCAAAGGTGTTTATAAAACAAACAAAAATAAACTTAATCCCGAAAACAGGATGTCGGTGATTTTTAATTCGTAAAAGATAAAGTATCAGGGAAGCACTACCGGGAACACATGTTTCAAAATATTTATATTACTCAAGTCGTGCCCATTAAGCCGACCCATATTGAGAGTGTTGTTTTGCATGTCGCAGGTGTTTTATACGAATTTAGGTTTTGGCCTTTTAAACTATGAATAATACGTTCTAGAATTCTTAAACATTATGACGAAAGATTCGTGCTTTATGCAGATTTGATTTCATTAATGGCTTTTATAAAATTGCATATTTATAATAGGATAGGATATATAGAGTATAGCAGGGCATCAGTTTGTACATATTAAGCACAGTCTCGATAATTCGCATTTAGAATGTAGTTTATTACGGACTATGTTGCAAATTTCCAACCTACCAGCAGATCAACGAAATCCTGAGAGATCGAAGGGCAAGTTATCACTTTTTAAAACTTTACTGATATAAGGCTAGCCATAGTATTTTCACGGCGATGACGTGCTTAATTTGATATAAGATAATTACCCAAGAAATATTGCTTAAATGCACTATAAATAAGTCGCTTCTCTAATGTTCATATATGAAATACACTCGCACACGCAAAATTTTGTTAACAACAGGGAAAAATATTATAACCAAACAGCTAATGATATGATAGATATTGCTTTAACATACCTAATGTATCGATCATGAATCCAGGAATAATTGAAAATATATTCGATAAAGGACAGTTATAATGGCCTGTTAAAAAACGGAGATTTTTCAAAAATATATCTAGTTGAGGAATACCTAAAATATTTTTTTCTATTTTGGTATCATAAAGAAGTCTGCAATACGCAAAGTAGTGTCGAAAAGAAGCTCTTTTCGACACTACTTTTGTTGTTACTGATTGCTATGATATTAACAAAATTGTTCAATGTCAAGGAACACTAGCAAAAATTTCGACACCGTTTTGAATGGGATTCCTAATAATACAGACGTCAAAAGTGACAAGATGGCATTCCAACTTTAGATCGCGACTTGAATAAATTAATGTTTTTCATTAAAAAACGTGCAAAATAGAAAAAATAGTATAAAATACACGTTTTAAAAGACATTTAGCGCACTCGCACGTGCGCGTGCGATAAAATATGGTCTTTTAAAACTAGTATCTTAATATACTATTATTGTATTCTCAAGAACAATTGAAATATGTTTCGTTTGAGGATCCTTGCATTCATTCTTCAAATAATTTTACGAAATATTATTTTTCCTTCTTTTATCAAATTAATACTAAACCAAAAAATATTCGATTTAGCCGCGTAGAGAAAATTTTCGAAAAATCTGCAACACACCGTATTTTTCAGAATCTACATTGAGGTGTAGCAAAATTTCTACTATTTTTTTTAACAGATGTATATATTTTTTTAAATTAAAACTGAATAATAATGGTATTGGGTGATACATATATTAAAATCTATTATTAATTTCTTTTGTTCTTCGATAATAGCTTGCTGTAATTTGCCAAATAAAACAAACCAGTATTTTAAGTATATATTTTACTACTACCGTAGAATAAAGTGATTCTTTGAGGCTCATAACGAAGAGGAAAGCGAAAGTAAACCTATGAGTTACTTGGTTTGCTATTGAATTCTTTTAAAAAAGTCACTTTTATGCGTTTTACTGAATGAGATAGTGTACAGGGTGGCTCGTTTTCGTGTCTATGTATGGGGAACTCGAAAACCGTAAGAGATACGCTCTATCCAATGATGGTAGCCAGTTTGAAATCCCACGTTTCATCTTCAAGGGATCATCTTCAACTATCTTTTTTTAAATACGAACTTTAATTTTTTTTATCGTTTTTCAGATGGTATTGGCGGTATTAATATGAGTATATGTTTTTATTTTTTTTTTATTTGAATTTTTTTTTAATTAAATATTTTGCTTTGACGTAATTTTAAATAATTTAAGGTAAGTGCTTTTGAAATTTATTTTTATATTCTATAAAAATATTTTAATTTGTTTTTTGTATTAAGTGGAAAATTGGAGCTCGTATTAAAAATAAAAAAATAGTAGAATTATTTTTTACGAGAATATGGCCATGACGCTTGAACTATTACTCAAAGAAGTAGCTTAGTGCAAAGATAAAATATTTTCAACTTTTAACCAATTAAAAATTTATTTAATACAGAACATAACAATAATTTATAATCATACTACGTGATACTATAGGTACTTTGATGGAAAAACACACCTATTGGAATTGTGCCTATAAATTAATATTATTTTTTATTATTTATAAGCAAAATTCCAATAGGTGTGTTTTTCCATCAAAGTACCTGTAGTATCACGCAGTATGAATATAAATTGTTTATGTTCTCTATTAAAAAAAAATTTTAATTGGTTAAAAGTTGAAAATATTTCATTTTTGCACTAAGCAACTTGTTTGAGTAATAGTTCATGGCCATATTCTCGTAAAAAATAATTTTACTATTTTTTATTTTTAATACGGGCTCCAATTTTCCACTTAATACAAAAACCAAAATGAAATGTTTTTAAAGAATATAAAAATTTCAAAAGTACCTACCTTAAATTATTTAAAATTACGCCAAAGCAAAATATATAAATTAAAAAAAAATTATAAAAATTAAAAAAAAGAAATGAAAAAAAATAAAAACACATGCTCATATTAATAACGCCAATACCATATCAAAAACGATAAAAAAAATTAAAGTTCGTATTAAAAAAAAGATAGTTGATGATGATCCCTTGAAGACGAAACGTCGGATTTCAAACTGGATAACATCATTGGAGAGAGCGGAAAAGTGGCAATGCAAAAGTGCAATTCAATTTGAAATCCGTTTTTAAATAAGCACAGGAAAAAATAAAACGATTTTTCAAAATTTCGGTTTTTTCCGGATATCTCCGGAAATACTCGGAATATTAAAACTTTCTAAACGGCATATTGTTAGGCACTTAAATGCGCAATTTTGCCTTAATTTGACCGACACTGTATCTCTTACGGTTTTCGAGTTCCCCATACATAGACGCGAATTCGAGCAACCCTGTACATAAAGAAATATTAAAACTAACAATTTATTTATTAAAATTTAAATTCAAAATACACTTGAACATCCAGAAAAAGTAATGGCCGCGAACGAATATCGAGACTCTACGTCAAAGTATTTCCTTTCTGAACATTAGTATCCTGCATGTTGTCAATAGCGCTGTTTACCGCATTAAAAGATAGACGCTAGAATTTCATTTTAAATATCCTTTGGCCACTGCCTAGAGCTTCCAGCCCCCATGTTTCTCTAAATCTAAAACATCACATGAAGAATTTGCCAGCAAAGTTCACGACGCCCTTCTAAATGAGTGCCCAGTGTATAATGTTTCGTCTATGACTTTCAAAAATTTGGCAATGCTCTTTTTTTTATGGCAATGACACACACACTAAAGGGAGATCCTATGGCACTCGACGAGTAATGTGTGTGCGAAGATGTTAATTGACACGATTTTTGAGTAGCTGTAGTTTGTGTTTTGGGGGTAACATATATCCCAGGAGTGAGTTCCATAGCGATGCAGTGTGCCAGACAAAGGAGTCCTTGTAAAGCGATGTTCTAGGTGTTTCTAGTTGTACAACGAACGGGTGCGATTTTGCCGTCTGTCGTTACTGTCTGATACACGTTGCTGGGGGCGGGATGAGGCGAGCCAAATCCTAGCGACATCTATCGTGAAAATATCTGTAAAAGAGGGATATCTCAGCCACATGTCTGCGGTGTTCCAGGTTATCCAAATCCCGGGCCGACTCCGGGTCGCCGACGAGACGCACAGCTCTCTTCTAAAAGGAATCTAGAAACTTTAGGGTGTGCTTCAGCGAGGTTGATTTTACGACGTTAGCAACATGGTAATGCCAGGCCATATTGCTCTTGACCAAGACACTCAGTAGTCTGATTGACGAGGATGAAGGAATGGTTGATCCTGCCATAGTGATGGCAGGGCGCGCTGTATTGTCTTTCTTGATAGACATGTCCGCTAGGGTTTTTTTTGCATTGAACTGGATCAAATTCCTGTCTCCCCAATTTCAAAACCTCTCCAGAACCCGATTAATTGCTGTGATCTGTTGCTGTCTGCGGTGATGCACTGGTAAAGGTTTTTCTGATCCCGATTCAGAGACAAGGGTACTGCCATCTGAAAAACTGTAAACAGGATTATTAGTTTCCATCAGCACGTCATTAATATAGATGAGGAACAGAGTTGGTGAAATATGTCTGAATTGTGTCCATCAACTACAACGTGCAGAAACCGGTTCTTAAGGAAACTGGCAAGCCAGCTGCAGAGAGAGGCTGGCAGTCCGAAGGACGTCAGTTTGTTGAGCAATCCGTCATGGCAAACTCTGTCAAATACCATCGAAATATCCAGCGCATTCGCTTTGTTACCAACCAGAAATTCCTTGAGCCACTGGGATATTGCAAAAGTTTATTCCTGATCCTTTGGTTCTATTTGTCCTCAGTTTCGTCAATTTGTCGCCTCGGCAAAATAATTGCAATTTTCAGAAGTCTGATTTTGCTGCCAGAAACCTTACCAATAACATGCTTTGCAGTTGCTTGATTTGCACACCTGCATTTGTCATAAAGATAAAAGAACTTTTAACATTGCGCAGTTTTGGGTCTGGCATCCATTTAATTCTTTAATAACTGTACATACAGAACTGTTGACTCTGATTCGCTGTATATCCCGAAACTTCTTCTTATGATAGTCTTTGTGTCAGTTATCTTGACTAAAGCAATATCACGTCTGAATTCCACGTCACCAATATTTAATTTAGAAAGCTGATTGATTCGGCAAGCTTTAGATACTCCCATAATTGTCAACACATTCTATACCAAATAAATTTAGTTCGGCGCGACGGACGCGGACGCTTCAACCAAAAATTTTGTTATTTCCTTTTATATAAATATTTTCAATGTTTTGGCCTCGTAGCTGTCATTTCTTCGTTTTATAAATGCAATCAAGTTCTTGTCATTTCAAATATTTTGATTCTTGTCAAACCATAAACTTTTATCAAAATTTCTCCCTTTTTCCCAACAGACCCCTGGCTTAACTAATTGGCAATTGGTAAAAGACAACAGCTGTGGAAGAACTAGTAATGACTTTGAATGGTTAGGTCAGAAACATGAGGAGATAGAAAAATTCAAAAATTAAAAAACTTCAGAATGAGAGCAGTCCTATAGTTTAAGCAGCACCAAATGGCTTATTAGAATTTTTGCTAATGGGAACAAATGCCACAATTTTGTTGCACCTAAAACTGGAAAAAGAGTGGTCTCAGCTTATCAGTGTGTTAACAATCTAGTTCAAAGTGACGATTGTGTTTTAAATAAAATTGTAATAAATTTAGAAGTAATTGTATCATTTTTAATTTTCAGGTTATATAAATAAAGTTTTAAAATAATCTGCATCTGAAAGGTAAATATCGAGTTGTTTTTAAAGAATGTAATGTATTAGCCCTAATGTAAATAATTGCAATAGATAACGCCCATTTTTTTTCTGATTAGTAGAAACTAAGAATAAGCCACCAATATTTGATTGATTGAAATTCCAAGGACTGATGGGCAATGAAAATTTCAGGAGTTTTCTTTTAGAGTTATCCAACAGAATGTTATATCCAACAACCTAATAAGTGAACAAAGAGCAGGATAATCTTGGAACACGGCTACCCTTAAACCACTGGTAAAACAAGTTTTACCACGCAATCTAAAGTTAATTATCTAAAAGATACGTTTTACAGAAGAAAGGAAGTACAGAACGGATATTATCTTTACTTAAATTGAGTTCTGACAGGCCACTGTGCCTGGTGTCTAGGTTAGGCATATGTGTCACGTGACGAGATGTAGAAATAACACAGGCTGTGATGTTTTGGGTTTAGTTTATCCAAACTGTCAGAAGGGTCGTTAAAACTTAAATACAATTTTTTATAGAATATCATGCTCATAACGAGTACTTCTTGCACTGGCCTTGGTTCGTAGAAAATTAAATATGTTTTGAGATATAAATATATATCTTTTCTGCATTCTCCTTAAAAAGGAATATGAGATAATTTAAATAACATGGGAAAGCACTGGGACTTCTAAAAGTATATTATTTAATTTACGTACAGTTTGTTATAGTTGTAACTCATTAGCTGATTTATTCTTGACAAAATGTCCCAACTACGACTAACAGTAATAAAAGAAACATAAAATATAAGTATTTGTTAATAAAGGGTTTTTGTTTAGGTGCTAAATTTTTATATTTGATATTGATACAGATTAATTAAAATTACAAAGCATCTATAGCATTAAATATAAAGGAAAACAAACTGCAAGTACTATTCGAGATTGTTTTGTAACAGTAAAACAATAACAAAATCACAATTTCATCACGAAGTGACGGATTTAAAATTTGAAGACATTAATAATTATTAGATTTATTGACAAACTTAATTTTGAAGTCTTAATAAATGTACAAGATTTTCCCGTGTATTTTTACACCCACCTACTTCAAACTCAAAATTTAGATGATTCTTTCTGAACCGTCGGGATCCCTTATCAGGTAAAACAGTTATCGAAATCGAAAAATTCTCAAAAAATACTAACTTTTTTTTTCAATAAAACACATTGTATATTATTTACTAAAATGAAAGATATTTTTGTTCTGATCTCAAAAATTTATAATATGCCTGCATTATTGAGGGCATTTTTTGAAATATTTGATAATAAGCATCATAAAATATCCCTGCAAATTTATTTATTAAACACGCAAGTAGGTATAAATCCCGAAATGACTATTATCCAATATTTTCAGAATAGCCACAGCATAGGCAGGCGTCTTATATATTTTTTTAATACCAGAGCAGAAATGACTTAAAAAAATTAGTGTTTTTTGACAGTTTTACGATGAATAGATCCTGGCGGTTTAGGAAGAATCCTCTAAATTTGTATTTAACTTTTTTTAGCTCCAGAAATTATGGCTATAGGCGGGTGTTTAAATATACGGGAAAACCCTTTACACGATACTTTGAAACCACTTACAATATATAAAAATCTAGCTCTTTGGCTGATATTAAGAGAAAAATCATGTATACATTTATTCCAATACGTTTCATTTCTGTGGTACATACATTGGAAAACCTTTTATTTGATCCAAATAAAAATGGAATTTATTCAAGCAAATGTTTGCTTGATAATGGCCAAACAAATATTTGTTTGAATAAAAAATAATATTTACTCGATTTATTTTTAAGATTTTCTTTGTTCGATTTATATATTTTTTTCCGAACAAACAATATGATTTAATAATCCTTGTGCACATCAAACAAAAATAACTTTAGAAAATAAAAAAAATTTGATTTAAATACGAGAAGTTAGTTCTTACAAACACCCAAAAACATTGGTTTAAATACCCGACCTATTTAATTAATTATTATTAAAATTAAAACCCAAATCTTTTGGAACAGATATGATAAATATTTTCTAAATCCTTTGTGACTTAATTGAAATCCTAGGTATATTTGTTCCAAAAGCTTCGTGTTTTAATTTAAATAGGTCAGTTTTTTAAGCCAATGTTGGGCATTTGTACGAAATAATTTCTCTTATTTGAATCAAATGATTTTTATATGCTCAGGCCTTATTTTTACTTGAAATATCAATTTGATTAATTTGATTCAAATAAGCAAATTATTTAGTTATTAAAATCGTGCATTTGTAATAAATAATTGTTTATTTATTTTAAATAATTGTATTTAGTTGACTGTTCAATGTTTATGTCATTGAATTTGTACAGCGTAAAAAGGAACAAAATACTCCATCAGGATCGTACGCCAAACTGCCTGGGCGTACTGTTATACACTATTGTAGGCGTATTCCGCTTGAATTCATCTGCATTGCTAGCTAGTAACAACAGAAAACAATTTTTAATTACTAATAATACTCACGCCATTTTGATTATGAGAGAACGCTTCTGAGTTATACGACACTCGGATGAAGTAATAATATTTGGTCCAATATTCATAATCCTTAATTTAATGCAACCCTTATTTGTTTTAAATAATGGAGAGGTTGTGTATCTTTAAAGCTTTAAAGCAAATAAATATGTGCTTAATATGGAAAAAAGTCTTGCTATCACAAGGCAAATAAGCAATCAAAAACAAAAATCAAACACGCCCAATTATTTAAATTGAAGAAATTTTATTTAATCTATGTAATTTTTATTTAAAGCAAATAAAAAAAAGGAAATAAATGTTTAATAAGGTTTTTTTTTCACATTTTTATCAGTGTAGTACTGAATTTAAATTTTTTTTAGTCTATTCAATGCACATCCCTGAGCTTCTCATGAAAGGATTTAAACTTGCTTAAAACTAAACAACCATCTAGAGACAAGACCATGTATCACTTACTGAAAAGTAATAATTGTCGTCCAGTATACTAGGGCAAATAGAAGTCTATGCATGCCTTCGAATTAAACTAAGGTTTATGGAGTGTTATGTGTGGTCAGTGATGTTGTACGGGGTAAAAACCTGGACCTTAAAAGCCCAAACTTTCAAAAAGCTGGAATCATTCGAGATGTGGATTTATAGGTGCATGCTAAGGATATCATGAATACATAGAATAAAGAACGAAGAAGTACTGAGACACATCGGACATGAAAGGAAACTAATAAAGATTATCAAGATCCGTAAAACAGCATATATAGGTCATATTCTGCGCAACGACAAATACATACTGCTGTAAAACATAATGCAGGGAAGAATAGAGGGAAAGAAAGGAATAGGAAAAAAATCCTGGCTTTGTAATATAAGAGAATGGACAGGAATTAATGTTGAAGAACTGTTCCATGTGGCACGAGACAGAGATGCTTTCAGAAATGTGGTCGTCAACCTTGAATGAGAAGCCGGTAAAGAAGAAGAATAATACTATAGTCCGTCTAGAAAGTATCCGGAAAAAGGAAAATACAAATAAAGTTTTTCGGTTTAAATCTTTATTACTTCAATTATAAAATTACAACAAATAATTCATCTTATTTACGTATACAACCTCCATTTATCTCTAAACGCTTCACTATATGTCCAGATACACCCGAAACTAGGTGACCGTCATAATGTTCGGTGATGGTGGTCCAGGTGTAAAACTGACCGAATCAAATCTGTTATTTCGTGGCATTCGTCCCAATTCAATGTTTGTTAGTCCCCATAATGTGTTTTCAATGAGACCCAGATCGGGTGAAGCTACTGCTATGAATTTGTTGCCAATTGGTGTTCTTGCATTCAAGCTTAAATACAGACATAAGTATAGCATCTTGCAATATACTGCTGACTATGCCACCCCTCTGGAAACATAAACCATTTCCTTCTGGAAAACCTTCTATAATGGCGCAATACTTTGCACTGCTAACGGTACCATCAACTATACAGAGAGGTGTAGTACCACGCTGTGATATTACTCCCTAAACCATATTTCACTGGGAAATTTAGGAATTTGGACTGTAACATGTTCTCTTAATAAGATTTTTAGGTGAGTTACACCATGCTGGAAACAACTTTCGTCAGATATGCAGAAATTTTCTTCTTGAAAACGTTCACAAAATCAGTATCATTGCTGCGATTTTTTTGGTTTCCTTGATGTGTAGCATGCTAAATTTTCGAAACCTTAGGAGCGGATTTTGTAGTCCCAAGGCCGCTGCAGAGTTTTAAATTTTTCCTCCAATCTTACGCGGTGTTCCCGAAACTGGTCTATGCCCCATATCTTTGCCGTTTTTTATAATCTTTATTGTCTCATATACTGAGCTTTTTTCGAATCCACTAAATTACACTAATTTTATAACGTTCGAAAACCTTTTTTTATATAAAAAATCTACCTCTCTTATTTTTTCTACTTTCGACATTACTTCACAAATCTTAAGCCTGCTTACAATCAACAATGTTTGACAGATAGTGTTGCCATGCTATTTTGACCGTAGCCTACTATCCGGAGAACGTTCTTGATACATTACTTTTGTCTTGGAATGTTACGAAAAAGAAATATATTAAAATTAGGAAAAATATAAAATTCCGGATACTTTCTAGACGGACTATAGTATTACAGCTAACAAGTTACAAGCTTTATTTGCGATATCTTTGTATTGGGCACTAGTCATTTTTAGATATACTTCATTCAATTAATCCTAATTATAGGATTATTTTTTTTCATTGGATATTACATCCTACATTAAACCACGTTTTAATGTATTTTCGAAAACAACTCGTTACGCATTATAGATAGACAAGTAGCAACTTTAATTTGGGTTATAAAACCCGTGACAACATAATGGTCATTATGTGTTCATACATAATTTCTATATAGGTACAGGGTTGTGAACAAATGGACTAAGTTGATAATCATTCAAATAATTTATAAACGCACAATATATAGCCAAATTTAATAATTTTCGAGATATGGAGAAATATCAAAAATTAAAACTCTCCCATTTAAAAATATGTAGAATATAAAAGGTTTCTACTTAGAGCAAAATTGTTTACATTTTCTAATCTTAGATTAGTAAAATTTTATATACAATAATGAATAAAATATTCAGCTTTATCAAACAATTATTGAGGAATGTTAACGCTTAATTTACTAATAATTTATTGGTTTTGTTATGGGATCACATTCGATATATTTAAGCCTAAAGTATAGCCTTGCTTTTATACGGGAATTTAAAAGAAAATTATTGAACAGTTTCAATTTCAAAGTTAATCCATTAATTTAAATTTTTGTTTTACACCTGCAAAACAAATTTGTAAATAATAGCTGTTTTGCAGCTAGTTCTAGCTCAGTTACAAAAAGTGTGCGTAAGAAATTGTCTATCTGCAAATTGTTTATCATCAAAAATATTTTGCAAACTGATTTTCATATATAGGTGAAAATAAAGCGGAATAAAAGTAACTCACACCTTAAAAGCATAAATACGTCTTTATGAAGCTCCAGAGGGTTCAATTTATTTTTAATGAAATTCCATACACATAAACTTAAGCCACCCTTATGCGAGTTAGACAAATAATTCCAGGGCGAGCTGCTATCGAATACTACTTTTGCAATGTTAATCGAAACCGAGATCAATCAAACAAGTTTTTGCTTAAGGGAAAGTTTGTTTTGACATAACTATCGCAAAATTTGAATTAAAATGTACGGAAAGTTAAAAAATAATAAAAATATGTTTGTGAAAATTCAAAACTATTTTCTCTCGAAATAATGTTTATTTTCTGGTTACATATTCTTCGTACTTTTATGGAGTACTTGTGGCTTAGTTACTTTTTTCCAAAAGGTACCTGTTTACGTAGATTACCTAGGTATGTGTCTTTTCACGGAAATGGCTGTAAAGTAACTAGATAGCTTTGGATTTTCGAGCGAATTTCCTTGAAAATTATGGCATGTTAATATAATTAGAGCACAATCTTGTCAAAGAATAAGTATGTTGAACTAAATCTGAACTTATTTGAAAATATACACAATTTCTTTCTTTCTCAAGGTCTTGAGATAGAGGCTCTCTAGACTTGCTCCTTTGAAGGAAATTGAGAGTTATATTATATGTTCTGAACCAGCAGCCCAAGAAGTAGGATAGTTAATATGATTAACCGAAATAGATTTTTCTGAAGAATTCGAAAACCCACCCCTATCTGATATGACAGTATTCTCTTTGAAAGTTTGATACATTTATTAATATGAATTAGTAGTTCTGTATCCCTTCCTCATAAATAGATTAACTGACTAATTTTTTTAAATTAAGACATAAATAATGAACAAAAAAATCATGCGTGCAGTTCACACGCGGTAGAAGTTAAACCTTTATAAAACTATACCAAGCGGTAACCAATTCATATATTAACCACGCCCGATGGTGCTTAACTTCAGTGATCGGACGAGAACTCCTTTTAACTTTTTACTCTTAACAAACATAACTGTGTTCTATCTCATTCTCTCGCAGGCTACATCCTATAGATCTTTTTTTCTGTCGCTTTTTAGTTTCATCGAGTCTCAATTCACACACGTGCTAAAGAAGTTCACTACAACAAGTTACCAGCTCAACTACAAAAACATCGCCTTCATTAATGAAACGATATTATTTTTCCATATAGACATCACCGAATTTTTTGAAAATAATTCTCGATGTATTGTATCCAATCATGGAATTTCTAACAATATCTCGACAACACATGAAATATTACAGTTTTAATTTAAATGTAAACGAGTGCGTAGCAAAATATTTCACAATATTTGAAATTTGCGTTTAAACGAACAAAATTGCAATTTTCTAATTTTAATCTGGTTTATATTGTTTGACGTTACCCGGAAATTTTGCGCAATAATGTTCGTTTGCTAATTTTATTCGTTTAAGCACGCAAACAGCCCTATCAGTAATATTAACCCTTCACTTGAAAATGCATGTACGTCAAATAAATACAATATGAAATGTTGTGTGTTTATTATTCAGCAGATATCAAGGGAGCTAGGGAGGGTGGAATACATATATTTGATACAACAAATACAAATATGTTTAAATCTACTCACATATTTGTCTCATAGCCAGATCATACAAATTACTTAAAATTAAATTATTAGCAAATACATTAAAATATTGTTTCTATATTGATTGGTCATTTCCCAGTAATAACTTCTCTAGATATGTTTTCAAGAACACGGAAAAATTTTAAAAACACGTGACCACACGACAGAATTGAAACTTTAACGAGGCTTAATTAATATTAGGAAAACAAGTAATTTTTGGTGTTCTATATTCACCAGATAATAATATTTACTCCAGATTATTCGATTTTAAGTGCTGACGTGTCGTGTCAAATATCAAAATGGCAAAAAGCTCTCGAAAACCTTAACTTTCATTGACCTAGGAATCGACGCGTTTAAATCTTTCCTAAAAAGTTCATTTTCACTCACACTTTTGAAACAAAGAAGCATTTAGGGAGATGTCATCTGGAAATTCCCTATCGAATGGTTGCCAGAGTTTTTTCGATCCTCATGACTTTTTTCTGGCTAGAACCACTTATTCCCCTTTTCCGAAAATATCCTGGTAAAAATAAGAATACTCGCTATTTTCCGATTCTCGCCGATTTTAGTAGGGTTTGGAAGAGACGTACCTTGTCTAGAAAGCTTCATCAAAATTGTTTAAAATTTTAACAGTTATCCTGTATTAATTAAAACGCACATTTGACGTAATTACTCAAAAACGGAAAATTAAATCGTCATAAACATTTGATCGTCGACGATCCCAAAAGCGTTGCCTAAAAACCTGCCAAATATCAAATTTTCACTCGCATCCGTTTTCGAGAGAAACTAAGTTGGGCGCCGACTTTATCCGAATAAGTGGTAACCGAGCGTCTACCGCTACGCGTGATGTTTCAGTTTCATTTCCTGCCCAGGCAGATACAAGAAAGAGACTGGTAACTGGCCCTGTAAATTTATCACCTGTTCTTTATCTCCTTTTATTTCACGTAACTGCCTATACTTATTTTCTTGTCATTCATCTAGGCAGGCAAACGTAGGTGGAGCAGTCATCGCTTTCCTCGGGGTTGCCAAGTTGAATCCAGTTTCTGTATATGATGTTATTTTTTTGCTCACGCTAGATTGAGAAATAAAAGATATACCATGAATCAAAAATGAGTTATATGGGAGTATTTATTTAATTAAACCTCCAAATTTTGAAGAAATATAAAGAAAAAAAGAAAAGATGCTTAATTTCAATTTGGCGGGCGAATGACAGCGTCCGCCTCGTGTGCCATCTGCGATCACTTGCCCTAAAGACAAATAAAGAAGGCTTGGCAGCTTTCTCTCTCTCGGATGATTTATTAACATTGAGTTGCGCGTCTCTTCCTTGTCTCTGGCCCAGGAAAACGTGTGCGAATGAGCTTAGAGAAGTTTAAACTTCCTGACTGTTTCTATCTCGTTTGACTGAAGTCGACTCTGCATTTGCAGAATAGGTGTCACGAGCCGAATGTTTCACTTCAAAAATCTGGCCAAAAAGTCTGGTGTAAATTTTTACTTTAGATTTTCTTTTTTGAACTGACACTTATTTGGGTTGATTTGGATTAGCTTGCTGGAGAGTAAGCTATTAAACGCAGTGCGATAGCTATATAAAATGTGTGATTCGACGAGACGAACGCGAAATGTGTGATACGCGGCCATGGTTTAATATTGCGAACTATTAAAATGCATAAACTACTAACTAAATACAACCCTATCCTAAGTTTGAACTTGAACTTGAAAATTATTATTTAAACGTAAAGGCAAACTATAAACAACGCGAGCAGGCAACGCGAGCGATTAACATCCTTAAAGATGCAACGCTCAGCAGATTTTATTATATAAATACGCTAGCGAACCTTCAGTTCGTCAGACTTTGTGTCTCACCTAAAACCTGAGTCGTCGTGCTCGAGCACATTGCCCGCGGACCCAAATTCCCTTACCTGAGTGGTAATTTAAATTTCTTCATTTTCAAAAAATGATCGATTAAAAAGGGAAATGTTAATAACATTCAAAACAATTTTTTTTCTTTAAATATTTTAATAAAAAATATGTACTAAAGAACGCCGCGGGCGGGCGGAGCAAGACAGACATATAAATCAAAAATCCGAACATTGATCCATAATATAGCTCCCGGTGATTAGGAGGGATGTCCAGGGGCCAAGAAGTCTCGGGATCCGCGCGGATATACACGTAGTCAATAGGAAAGTGCTATAAGAAAAGAGAAAAATATATAAAAAATACATATTTATACTTGATAATCTTAAAAGACCAACCGGAGGCAAATATGGAAACTTTTTGTGAATTATTACAGCATATCGACTCCTACACGGCCTATAAAAAAACAAGAAAAGGCACAATAAATATTACGATACAAAATAAAGAATAATTGTAACTAACTGTCAGGAACATGAGGCATTCTTATAAAGCAAAATCTTTTTTAAAACCCGCGAAAACTATCGTTTTCATTTTTAGCGTGATCACTATCGTGTTAGATTTTATCTAACATCTGTGTTAGTGCAAGTAAAATGCTTTTTAATATTTTATGTATTATTTTAATGTTCAAAAATGTAAAACACATACATACTATAAACGAACGGAAACTAAATTAGACATAAATGGGTTAATAATAAAAATTCGTTAAAAGAAACAAGAGGCATATTAAAATAAAAGTTGAAAATAATAAACAGAACAACATAAATAAAATATCATACATCTAAGTGGTTATTTCTTTCAACACATTCTACGCATGTAAGAATCGTTGTTTGTGTATGCTCCTTGCATATTGGCTTGTTGCAATCGCCGCAACGATGTTGAGTGAAGCGATTTTTTCGCACTGGACAATGTGCACATCTTGGTTTTCCTACAACTACTTCAGGTTGAGGTTCAATACTTTTGACTCCTGTTATGTTTTCAATTTTTTGACGAAGAGAACGTGGTAAGGTTGGTATGGATGCTCGACGTATCATATGAGGAAATGAAAGCTTCTTTGCAAGCTCTGTAATATAAGCTCTTCGACTTACAATCCGATCTGTATTACTTCTAA
Source organism: Pissodes strobi (assembly GCA_016904865.1). NCBI lineage: Eukaryota > Metazoa > Arthropoda > Insecta > Coleoptera > Curculionidae > Pissodes > Pissodes strobi. The sequence continues at coordinate 347,414 of MU182067.1, forward strand.
AAATAATTTGACTATTTACAGTCGCAATATTGAGAAGACTGCAAAATATTGTTAGTGGCCATCGATTGCTGATTCTGCTAACAGAATATTCCGATTTCAGACGATCAACCACGTCGACTCCTCCTTTCGTTAGATTGTAGAATGTTATAACGTCGGGCTTATAATGTTCTCCAGATGAAGGATCTAAAGTGTCATCGTCGTGAAAAGTCGATAACATCAACACGTTTTTTCTATTTTTTGCTAAGTAGGACACCAAAAGGCAGTTATTATTTTGTTTTTCCTTATCTCCAAACAAAAATATTGTACTTTTTAGGGGTCGATTTTTAATGTTCAAAAGTTCCGGTGGAATTTCCCGCTTATTCTTACGCAGGGTGCCTACTACAGTTAGTCTGTGATTGAGAAATAAATCAATGGAAAGAGAAACAGACATAAAATAATTGTCCATAGTGATATTTCTGCCTGAATTATCTATTGGTGCTATCAGGCGTTTTACTACGCTATTTGCATCGTTTGGTAATTGAAAAGGCCCTGCAGGTTGTTTACCTGCGTAAATTTCTAGATTTGCGACATAAAATACTCTAGCATCTGTCAGTGAATAAATTTTTATCCCGTATTTTGCGGGTTTATTTGATATATATTGGCGGAATTTACATCTGCCGCGAAATGCCTCTAACATTTCATCAATTGTCGCATATTCTCCAATTGTGTAGTTGTCTTTACACTTTTGTACAAAATGTTCGAAGATCTTACGAATTGGAGCTAAGTTATCAACTTGCACCCTTTCTGTTCTGGTATATATGTCATCAAACCTTATCGCCTGTATAAGTGTATGGAAACGCATCTTGGGCATGGTAGCTGAGAAAAATTCAGGTGCCGTTCCGTCAGTGTCCCATAACTCGTCTGTGCTCAAATGTTGTGCTTTTTTCACTCCCGCGAGATACAGCAGTCCTATAAAAGCATTCATTTCTTCAAAATCTGTAGGTGAGCAGCTAGTTTCTTTTTGATACGAAAGTTTCATTTGTTCAAGTTTCTGATTTGTACACTCAACAATGTAAGATATAGTTTCATCTGGAAAAAATAATTTCCAACAGTCTAACACAGTTTTGCAGTTTTTAGCTATATTTTTTACTCCCGGTAGTTTTGTTATTATATTTTGGCGGATAGTTTTGCTTTTAGGCACTACGTTTTTATGACGAAACCACACAGTTTTCTTGTCTTTTCCTAAAACAATTGGTATACCAGTCGTTCGGTTTCTTGAGACGATAGTGGGAGTTGAAGTAGAGAGTAAGTTGACAGTGGCTGGAAGAGAAGATGAAGTAGAGGCTAAGTTTTCAAATTCATCTTGGTTTCTGCCATCATCTGAGTTAGCGTCCGAATCTGAACTGTGAGATTTTTCTGATTCACTTTCTATCTCTTCATATCATCGCAGTAACTGTTCTTGGGTTTTTGCATCCATATTTCACAAAAAAAATTGAGAATCACTAACCAATCACAAACTACTGCTATTACTAAAATACTGACACGATCACTGTCGCCGTTAGATTTTGTCTAACAATACGCCGAACGTCACCGCTTGGCTGTTAGATTAAAACTAACATCGTGTTGCCTGACCGTCCGCCGTATCCCCACTCCCGAACCCACCATAATAAGGCAAGCCGGGACGAGTAAAGGAAGCATTCCTAGAAGCACAAGAATCCTGCTTTACGAAAACCAAAAAAAATGAGTAAAAATCTTAAAATGTTAGATTTTTTCTAACATCGATAGTTCTCGCGGGTTAAGAATGCAATTCAAGTTCTAGAAACTATAAAACGAAGTGGCATTATTAACTAAATTTTTACATATTAGAAAAATTGAATTTGCTTGCATATAGGAAAATCAATATTTCATTAAAGAAAATCGGCAAATTGTGTATGGATCGGCATTTTTAAATACAAATATACAAGTTCGATAAACTACAATATTGGTATTATAGATGAACTATTAGAAGACAGGACCGTATTTACACATAAATAAGTTTGATAAATTTCTATATTATCCATATAGAAATAAGAATTAAGAAACTATGATTAATTAATATAAAGACAGAACCGTCTTTTGAATATTATAGAATAACTAGTGTATATGATTCTAGAAAGAAATAAGTTCTATAAACAATTAAACTTAGTAAATCTAGAATTAGAATTGTAAATATTACTGAGAAAATTTATAAAATTATAATGAATAGGAGCTAAATCAAATATCAACTTTCATGGGGACGCATCCCATGGAGGCTGAATTATTCAAAGCAAGCAATATCATTGCAATACAAATAACAAAAGTTTATAAAAAGTCGATAAATTATTTCTAATCGTTGATTGACTAATAGGCGCCTATTAGCCAATCAACGGTATAAATAAATATTTCTAAATATAGTCGTAGAAATAGAATAAGCAAAACATCAATATTTATAGGTAAAATACTAAGAGACAGGACCGTCTTGTGAATAATATAGAGTTCTACATACTATTTGTTCTTTGTATATTGTAATCTACTAAAAAGCATAAGCTACTAAACAAATATCACCCTGTCGCAAGTTTGAACTTGAACTTGGAGATTGTTATATAAACATTAAAGGCAAACTGTAAACAACGCGAGCAATCAACGGGAGCGACTTTCAACCTTATGCATGCAATGATCATCACTTTGTTTTATATAAATACGCTACCGAACTCTCAGTTCGGCAGACATTGATCTCACCTCCAGCTCCCAAGGTTAGTCACTTGACGACTGCCTTCTGGGTTCTATCCGCTCCT